>JAXIVJ010001473.1:0-10000 GCA_036785665.1 Chirona hameri | reverse complement strand
ACTGCCATCTCCTCACTCCCCACAGCTACTGCCATCTCACTCTACACAGTTACTGCCATCTCCTCACTCCCCACAGTTTACTGCCATCTCCTCACTCTACAACAGTTACTGCCATCTCCTCACATCCCCACAGTTACTGCCATCAACTCACTCTACACAGTTACTGCCATCTCCTCACTCTACACCAGTTTACTGCCATCTCCTCACTTCCTACAGTTACTGCCATCTCCTCACTCTACACAGTTACTGCCATCTCCTCACTCTCCACAATTACTGCCATCTCCTCACTCCCCACAGTTACTGCCATCTCCTCACCCTCCACAGTTACTGCCATCTCCTCACTCTCCACAGTTACTCCATCTCCTCACTTTTCCACAGTTTACTGCATCTCCTCGCCCTCCACAGTTACTGTCATCTCCTCACTATCCACATTACTGCCATCTCCATCACTCCCCACAGTTACTGCCATCTCCTCACTCCCACAGTTACTGCCATCTCCTCACTCCCCACAGTTACTGCCATCTCCTCACTCTACACAGTTACTGCCATGTCCTCACTCTCCACAGTTACTGCCATCTCCTCACTCTCCACAGTTACTGCCATCTCCTCACTCCGCACAGCTACTGCCATCCTCACTCTACACAGTTACTGCCATCTCCTCACTCCCCACAGTTACTGCCATCTCCTCACTCTACACAGTTACTGCCATCTCCTCACTCCCCACAGTTACTGCCATCTCCTCACTCCCCACAAGTTACTGCCGATCTCCTCACTTCTACACAGTTACTGCCATCTCCTCACTTCCACATTTACTGCCATCTCCTCACTCTACACAGTTACTGCATCTCCTCACTCTCCACAGTTTACTGCCATCTCCTCACTACACAGTTACTGGCCATCTCCTCACTCTCCACAATTACTGCCATCTCCTCACTCCCCACAGTTACTGCCATCTCCTCACCCTCCACAGTTACTGCCATCTCCGTCACTCTCCACAGTTTACTGCCATCTCATCACTTCCACAGTTACTGGCCATCTCCTCACCCTCCACAGTTACTGTCAACTCCTCACTATCCACAGTTACTGCCATCTCCTCACTCCCCACAGTTACTGCCATCTCCTCACTCTCCACAGTTACTGCCATCTCCTCACTCTCCACAGTTACTGGCCATCTCCTCACTCTCCACAGTTACTGCCATCTCCTCACTCCCCACAGCTACTGCCATCTCACTCTACACAGTTACTGCGCATCTCCCTCACTCCCCACAGTTACTGCCATCTCCTCACTCTACACAGTTACTGCCATCTCCTCACAATCCCCACAGTTACTGCCATCTCCTCACTCCCACAGTTACTGCCATCTCCTCACTCTACACAGTTACTGCCATCTCCTCACTTCCACAGTTACTGCCATCTCCTCACTCTACACCAGTTACTAGCCATCTCCTCACTCTCCACAGTTACTGCCATCTCCTCACGTACACAGTTACTGCCATCTCCTCACTCTCCACAATTACTGCCATCTCCTCACTCCCCACAGTTTACTGCCATCTCCTCACCCTCCACAGTTACTGCCATCTCCTCACTCTACACAGTGTACTGTCATCTCCTCACTTTCCACAGTTACTGCCATCTCCTCACCCTCCACAGTTACTGTCATCTCCTCACTATCCACAGTTTACTTGCCATCTCCTCACTCCCCACAGTTACTGCCATCATCCTCACTCTCCACATTTACTGCCCATCTCCTCACTCTCCAGTTACTGCCATCTCCTCACTCCCCACAGTTACTGCCATCTCCTCACTTCCACAGTTTACTGTCATCTCCTCACTATACACAGTTACTGCCATCTCCTCACTCTCCACAGTTACTGCCATCTCCTCACTCTACACAGTTGCTGCCATCGCTCCTTACTCCCACAGTTACTGCTATCTCCTCACTCTCCACAGTTACTAGCCATCTACTCACTATCCACAGTTTACTGCCATCTTCCTCGCTCTCCACAGTTACTGCCATCTCCTCACTCGTCCACAGTTACTCCCATCTCCTCACTCTCCACAGTTACTGGCCATATACTCACTATCCACAGTTTACTTGCCATCTCCTCACTCCCCACAGTTACTGCCATATCATCACTCTCCACAGTTACTGCCATCTCACTCTACATAGTTACTGTCATCGCCTCACTCTACACAGTTACTGCCATCTCCTCACTCTCCACATTTACTGCCATATCATCACTATCCACAGTTACTGCCTCATCTCCTCACTTTACACAGTTACTGCCATCTCCACGCTCTCCACAGTTACTGTCATTTTCCTCACTTTCCAAGTTACTGACATCTCTCACTATCCACAGTTACTGCCATCTCCTCACTTTCCACAGTTAATGCCATCTCTCACTCCCACAGTTACTGACATCTACTCACTTTTCCACAGTTACTGCCATCTCCTCACTCGCCACATTTACTGCCATATCATCACTTTCCACAGTTACTGCCATCTCCTCAATAACCACAGTTACTGACATCTCCTCACTTTCCACAGTTAATGCTCATCTCCTCACTATCCAAAGTTACTGCCCATCTCCTCACTTTTCCACAGTTACTGCATCTCCTCACTATCCACAGTTACTGCCATCTCCTCACTTCCCACAGTTACTGCCATCTCCTCACTTTCCACAGTTACTGCCATCTCCTCACTCTACACAGGTTACTGCCATCCCCTCACTCTCCACAGTTGCTGCAATTTCCTCACTCTCCACAGTTACTGCCATCTCCTCACTCCCCACAGTTGCTGCCATCTCCTCACTCGCCACAAAGTTGACTGCCATATCCTCAATCTACACAGTTACTGCCATCTCCTCACTCTCCACAGTTACTCTGCCATCTCCTCACTCTCCACAGTTACTGCCATCTCCTCACTCCCACAGTTACTGAACATCTCCTCACTATCCACAGTTACTGCCATCTCACTTTCCACAGTTACTGCCATCTCCTCACTATCCACAGTTACTGCCATCTCCTCACTTTACACAGTTACTGCCACTCTCCTCACTATCCCACAGTTACTGCCCATCTCCTCACTTTCCACAGTTTACTGCCATCTCCTCACTTTCCACAGTTACTGCCATCTCCTCACTCTACACAGTTACTGCCATCTCCTCACGTCTCCACAGTTGTGCTGCCATCTCCTCACTCTCCACAGTTTACTGCCATCTCCTCACTCCCCATTAGTTGCTGCCATCTCCTCACTCGCCACAGTTACTGCCATATCCTCAATCTACACAAGTTACTGCCATCTACCTCACTCTCCACAGTTACTGCCATCTCCTCACTCTCCACAGTTTACTGCCATCTCCTCACTCCCCACAGTTTCTGCCATCACCTCACTTTCCACAGTTACTGCCATCTCCTCACTCTACACATTTACTGCCATCTCCTCACTCTCCACAGTTACTGCATCTCCTCACTCCCCACAGTTGCTGCCATCTCCTCACTTTCCACAGTTACTGACATATCCTCACTTTTCCACAGTTACTGCCATCACCTCACTCTACACAGTTGACTGCAATCTCCTCACTTCCACAGTTACTGCCATCTCCTCACTCTACCATAGTTACTGCCATCTCCTCACTCTCCACAGTTACTGCCATCTCCTCACTCTACACAGTTACTGCCATCTCCTCAATATCCACAGTTACTGACATCTCCTCACTTTCCACAGTTACTGCCATCTCCTCACTATCCACAGTTTACTGCCATCTCCTCACTTTCCACAGTTACTGCCATCTCCTCACTATCCACAGTTACTGACGCATCTCCTCACTTCCCACAGTTACTGCCATCTCCCTCACTTTCCACAGTTTACTGCCATCTCCTCACTCTACACAGTTACGCCATCCCCTCACTCTCCACAGTTGCTGCCATTTCCTCACTCTCCACAGTTACTGCCATCTCATCCACTCCCCACAGTTTGCTGGCCATCTCCTCACTCGCCACAGTTACTGCCATATCCTCAATCTACACAGTTACTCTGCCATCTCCTCACTCTCCACAGTTACTGCCATCTCCTCACTCTCCACAGTTACTGCCATCTCCTCACTCCCACAGTTACTGACATCTCCTCACTATCCACAGTTACTGCCATGCGTCACTTTCCACAGTTACTTGCCATCTCCTCACTATCCACAGTACTTACTGCCATCTCCTCACTTTACACAGTTACTGCCACTCCTCACTATCCACAGTTAATCCATCTCCTCACTTTCCACAGTTACTGCCATCTCCTCACTTTCCACAGTTACTGCCATCTCCTCACTCTACACAGTTTACTGCATCTCCTCACTCTCCACAGTTGCTGCCATCTCCTCACTCTCCACAGTTACTGCCAATCTCCTCACTCCCCATAGTTGCTGCCATCCTCACTCGCACAGTTACTGCCATATCCTCAATTACACAGTTACTGCCATCGTCCTCACTCTCCACAGTTACTGCCCATCTCCTCACTCTCACAGTTACTGCCATCTCCTCACTCCCCACAGTTACTGCCATCACCTCACTTTCCACAGTTACCTGCCATCTCCTCACCTCTACACAGTTACTGCCATCTCCTCACTCTCAGTTACTGCAATCTCCTCACTCCCCACAGTTGCTGCCATCTCCTCACTTTCTCCACAGTTACTGACATAGTCCTCACTTTCCACAGTTTACTGCCAATCTCCTCACTCTACCTGTTGCTGCCATCTCCTCACTTCCACAGTTACTGCCATAGTCCTCACTCTACATAGTTACGGCCATCTCCTCACTCTCCACAGTATACTGCCATCTCCTCACGCTACAGTTTACTGCCATCTCCTCACTCTACAAATTACTGCCATCTCCTCACTCCCCACAGTTACTGCCATTCTCCTCACTCTCCACAGTTACTGCCATCTCCTCTCTCTCCACAGTTACTGCCATCTTCCTCGACTTCCTCCACAGTTACTGCCATCTCCTCACTCTCCACAGTTACTGCCATATCCTCACTTCCACAGTTACTCACTCCACTCCACCTACCCTCACTCTCCACAGTTACTGCATCTCTCACTCTCAGGCATCTCCTCACTCACAGTCATACCTCACACCACAGTTACTGCCATCTCTCACTCCACGTTACATGCCATCTCCCACACTTACACAGTTCCGATCTCCTCACTACTCCACAGTTACTGCCATCTCCTCACTCTACACAGTTACTGCCATCTCCTACTCTCCACAGTTACTGTCATCTCCTCACTCCCACAGTTACTGCCATCTACTCACTCTCCACAGTTACTAGCCATCTCCTCTCTCTCCACAGTTACTGCCCATCTCCTCACTCTCCACAGTTACTCCCATCTCCTCACTCTCCACAGTTACTGCCATATCATCACTATCCACAGTTACTGCCATCTCCTCACTCTCCACAGTTACTGCCATCTCCTCCTCCCCACAGTTACTGCCATATCATCACTACCACAGTTACTGCCATCCTCCTCCTCTCCACAGTTACGACCTCTCCTCACGTCTCACAGTCTGCCATCTTCCTCACTCTCCACAGTTTACTGCCATCTCCTCACTCCCCACAGTTACTGCCTATCATCACTATCCACAGTTACTGCCCATCTCCTCACTCTCCACAGTTACTTGCCATCTCCTCACTCTCCACAGTTACTGCCATCGTCCTCACTCTCCACAGTTAGCTGCCATCTCCTCACTCGCCACAGTTATTGGCCATAATCCTCACTCTACACAGTTACTGTCATCGCCTCACGCTACACAAGTTACTGCCATCCATCACTTCCACAGTTTACTGCCATCTCCTCACACTCCACAGTTACTGTCATCTCCTCACTATCCACAGTTTACTGCCATCTCCTCACTCCCACAGTTACTGCCATCTCCTCACTCTCCACAGTTACTGCGCCATCTCCTCACTCTACACAGTTACTGCCATCCTCCTCACTCCCACAGTTACTGCCATCTCCTCACTCCCCACAGTACTAGCCATCTCCTCACTATCACAGTTACTGGCCATCTCCTCACTTCCACAGTTTAACTGACATCTCCTCACTCTACACAGTTACTGCCATCTCCTCACTATCACAGTTACTGTCAATCTCCTCACTTGCCACAGTTACTGCCATCTCCCTCACTCTACACAGTTACTGCCATCTCCTCACTCTCCACAGTTACTGCCATCCTCTCACTACAAACAGTTTACTGCCATCTCCTCACTCTCCACAATTACTGCCATCTCCTCACTCCCCACAGTTACTGCCATCTCCTCACCCTATCACAGTTACTGCGTCAATCTCCTCACTTCCACAGTTACTGCCATCTCCTCACTCGTTCACAGTTACTGCCATCACCTCACTCTCCACAGTTACTGCCATCTCCTCACTCACAGTTACTGCCATCTCCTCACTCTCCACAGATACTGCCATCTCCTCATTCTCCACAGTTACTTGCCATCTCCTCACTCCCCACAGCTACTGCCATCTCACTCTACACAGTTACTGCCATCTCCTCACCTCCCACAGTTACTGCCATCTCCTCACTCTACACAGTTACTGCCATCTTCCTCACTCCCCACAGTTACTGCCATCTCCTCACTCCCCACAGTTTACTGCCATCTCCTCACTTCTACACAGTTACTGCCATCTCCTCACTTCCACAGTTACTGCCATCTCTCACTCTACACAGTTACTGCATCTCCTCAGCTCTCCACAGTTACTTGCCATCTCCTCACCTACACAGTTACTGCCATCTCTTCACTCTCCATCAATTACTGCCATCTCCTCACTCCCCACAGTTACTGCCATCTCCTCACCCTCCACAGTTACTGCCATCTCCTCACTTCCACAGTTACTGCCATCTCCTCACTTTCCACAGTTACTGCCATCTCCTCACATCTCCACAGTGTACTCTCATCTCCTCACTACAACATGTACTGGCCATCTCTCACTCCCACAGTTACTGCCATCTCCTCACTCTCCCACAGTTACTGCCATCTCCTCACTCTCCAGGTTACTGCCATCTTCCTCACTCTCCACAGTTACTTGCCATCTCCTCACTTCCACAGTTTACTGTCATCTCCTCACTATACACAGTTACTGCCATCTCCTCACTCTCCACAGTTTCTGCATCTCCTCACTCCTACACAGTTACTGCCATCTCCTTACTCTCCACAGTTACTGCCATCTCCTCACTCTCACAGTTACTGCCATCTACTCACTATCCCACAGTTTACTGCCATCTCCTCGCTCTCCACAGTTACCTGCATCTCCTCACTCTCCACAGTTTACTCCATCTCCTCACTCTCCACAGTTACTGCCATATACTCACTATCCACAGTTACTGCCATCTCCTCACTCCCCACAGTTACTGCCATATCCTCACTCTCCACAGTTACTGCCATCTCACTCTATCATAGTTACTGTCATCGCCTCACTTACCACAGTTACTCGCATCTCACTACGTCCACAGTTACTGCCATATTCATCACTATCCACAGTTAGCCATCTCCTCACTTTCCGACAGTACTGTCATCCTCGCTCTCCACAGTTACTGTCATTTCCTCACTTTCCACAGTTACTGACGCATCTCCTCACTCCCACAGTTACTGCCATCTCCTCACTTCTCCACAGTTAATGCCATCTCCTCACTCCCACAGTTACTGACATCTACTCACTTCTCCACAGTTACTTGCCATCTCCTCACTTCGCCACATTTACTGCCATATCATCACTTTCCACAGTTACTGCCATCTCCTCAATATCCACAGTTTACTGTACATCGTCCTCATCTCCTCCGACTGTTACTGTCCAGTTTACTGCCTCACTCCACAGTTACTGCATCTCTCAATCCACAGTTACTGGCCTTCTCCTCAACTTTCCACAGTTACTGCCATCTCCTCACTTCTCCACAGTTACTGCCATCTCCTCACTTTCCACAGTTACTGCCATCTCCTCACTCTCACAGTTACTGCCATCCCCTCACTTCGCCACAGTTGCTGCCATTTCTCACTCTTCCACAGTTACTGCCATCTCCTCACTCCCCACAGTTTCTGCCATCTCCTCACTCGCCACAGTTACTGCCATATCCTCAATCTACACGAGTTACTGCCATCTCCTCACTATACCACAGGTACTGCCATCTCCTCACTCTCCACAGTTACTGCCATCTCCTCACTTCCCACAGTACTGACAATCTCCTCACTATCACAGTTACTGCCATCTCACTTTCCACAGTTACTGCATCTCCTCACTTTCCACAGTTACTGCCATTTCCTCACTTACACAGTTATGCACATTTCCCTCACTATCACAGTTACTGCATCTCACTCACTTTCCACAGTTACTGCCATCTTCTCACTTGCCACAGTTACTGCCATCTCCTCAATCTACAACAGTTACTGCCATCTCCTCACTCTCCACAGTCGCTGCTCATCTCCTACTCTCCACAGTTACTGCCATACTCCTCACTCCCATAGTTTCTGCCATCGTCCTCACTTCGCCACAGTTACTGACATATCCTCAATCTACCACAGTTACTGCCATCTCCTCACTCTCCACAGTTATTGCCATCTCCTCACTCTCCAGTTACTGCCAGTCTCCTCACTTTCCGCCACAGTACAGCCATCACCTCACTTTCCCACAGTTACTGCCATCTCATCACTCTACACAGTTACTGCCATCTCCTCACTCTCCACAGTTACCTGCCATCTCCTCACTATCCCCACAGTTGCTGCCATCTCCTCACTTTCACACAGTTACTTACATATCCTCACTTTCTCCACAGTTTACTGCCATCTCCTCACTCTACAACAGTTACTGCAATCTCCTCACTTCCACAGTTACTGCCATCTCCTCACTCTACATCGTTACTGCCATTCTCCACTCTCCTCAGTTACTGCATCTCCTCACTCTACACAGTACCTGCCAATCTCCTCACTCTCCACAATTACTGCCATCTCCTTCACTCCCCACAGTTTACTGCCATCTCCTAACTCTCCACAGTTACTGCCATCTCCTCACTCTCCACAGTTACTGCCATCTCCTCACTTTCCACACAGTTTACTGCTCCTTCCTCACCTCCACAGTTTCTGTCATATCCCTCACTATCCACAGTTACTGCATCTCTCACTCCCCACAGTTACTGTACATCTCCTCACTCTTCCACACAGTTACTCCACTTCCTCACTCCCCACTGTTACTGCATAGCACACGATCCACAGTTACTGCATCTCCTCACTCTCCACAGTTACTGCCATCTCCTCACTCTCCACAGTTACTGCCATCTCCTCACTCTCCCACAATTACTGCCATCTCTCACTCCCCATCAGTTATGCCATCTCTCACCTACCAAAGTTACTGCATCTCCTCACTCTTCCACGTCTCAATCCTCACTTCAACGTTACTGCCATCTCCTCACTCCTCCACAGTTACTGTCATCGTCCTCACTATCCACAGTTACTGCCATCTCCTCACTCCCACAGTTACTGCCATCCACCTCACCTCCACAGTTACTGCCATCTCCTCACTCTCACAGTTACTGTTCATCTCCTCACTTCCCACAGTTACTGCCATCTCCTCACTCCCCTCAGCTACTGCCATCTCACTCTACACAGTTTACTTGTCACAATCTCCTCACGCTCCCACAGTTACTGTCATCTCACTCTACAGCAGTTACTGCCATCATCCTCACTCCCCACAGTTACTGCCATCTCCTCACTCTCCCACAGTTACTGCCATCTCCTCACTACTACACAGTTACTTGCCATCTCCTCACTTCCACAGTTACTGCCATCTCCTCACTCTCACAGTTACTGCCATCGTCCTCACATCTCCACAGTTACTGCCATCTCCTCACTACACAGTTACTCGGCCATCTCTCACTCCTCCACAATTACTGCCACAGTCCTCACTCCCCCCACAGTTACTGCCATCCTCCTCACACCCTCCACAGTTACTGCCAT
>JAXIVJ010001472.1:130000-137093 GCA_036785665.1 Chirona hameri | reverse complement strand
TATCCCGTTATCGTATCCCGTTACCGTATCCCGTTACTGTATCCCGTTACCGTATCCCGTTACCGTATCCCGTTACCGTATCCCGTCCCTGTATCCCCTGCCCGTATCCCGTTCCCGTATCCCGTTCCCGTATCCCGTTCCCGTGCCCGTATCCTGTGTCCGTATCCCGTGTCCGTATCCCGTATCCCGTTCGCGTATCCCGTCCCCGTATCCCGTGTCCGTATCCAATGTCCGTATCCCGTGTC
Source organism: Chirona hameri (assembly GCA_036785665.1). Lineage (NCBI taxonomy): Eukaryota > Metazoa > Arthropoda > Thecostraca > Balanomorpha > Balanidae > Chirona > Chirona hameri. The sequence continues at coordinate 136,848 of JAXIVJ010001472.1, read as the reverse complement.
CGTATCCCGTGTCCGTATCCCGTGTCCGTATCCCGTGTCCGTATCCCGTGTCCGTATCCCGTGTCCGTATCCCGTTTCCGTATCCCGTTTCCGTATCCCGTTTCCGTATCCCGTTTCCGTATCCCGTTTCCGTATCCCGTTCCCGTTCCCGTATCCCGTTCCCTGTATCCCGTATCCCGTATCCCGTATCCCGTATCCCGTATTCCGTTCCCGTATCCCGTTCCCGTATCCCGTTCCCGTATCCCGTTCCCGTATCCCGTTCCCGTATCCCGTTCCCGTATCCCGTTCCCGTATCCAGTTTCCGTATTCCGTATCGGATTCCCGTATCTCGTTCCTGTATCTTTATATACTAGTTCATATTATAGTTTATACCACTGAGCTGATTTATACCGATTATCATAATGTGACGCACAATGACTTTGTGGTTACTTGACATTTCATTGGCGAAAAACGGCCTTGTATGGCGTATTGCCGCTATGCTTTTGAAGAATAAGGAAATACTTTCTTCTCTTCTTTCCCATTTCCACCCAACTCATGCATCAACGTTAGAAAAACTTCTGTTTTGCGTATATTTATTATGTCTCTTCCCACTGACGCCAGGCGTCTAATACCTCATGCAGCTCACCTTCTCCCAAAATATCTGGTCCGTTATGTAAGATAATTTTGTGTAATTTATCATCTTCTGTTATACTTTGTGACAACAGCGATGGGTCGTAGCTATCATAAAAGCTCTGGCGTTTCCGAAATGGACCTCAATAATTGGATTTCGTGAATATTCATATTTTCGCATGTTCTTCCTAGCAAACTGGATTCCATGCTTAACACTCGCCCTACGGGAGCTTTTTTCACCTTCGCCCTACGGGAGGGGGGGGGGGGGGTCTGACAGGCCCCCCTCCCTGTTAACTTCCAAACCAAGCAACTTAGAGCAATGCGGTGAGTACCAGCATGTTTCCTGTCATGAGAGGAATCTAACAGTGTGCGATTTTTAGGTTTCAGGTCAACGGATGACCTTCCAGGTCAAGTGAATGACCTCGGATTTACCACGTCCAGAACAGCGATTTTGCTCTTCAGAAAACCTCAAAATTAGAAATTTATAAATGTAAATAAAAAGGCATGTTCCTAGACCAGTTTTGGCTCAGAGATACAGAAAAGGTAATTATTTGTTCGTATCTTGTCAAAAAAGTCAATAAAAGTTATTTTTTAAAAAAAATGACGTCATCAGCTTCTTACACTTAGGGAGCCATCACTCAGTCAAAAATGAAGATATTGCTTTGAAATTTGGTATGAGTATTATCCATACTCAGTTCTCTCACATATATTCCGGTTTTTCTAATATCTTTGAAAATTTTGATTTTGTGGGGATTTTTTCCCAAAAAATATGTTTCTTTTTATTTGAGGGATCAAAAAACCGTTTGCAATTTGCTTTAAAACTCTATTTTCTACGATTTTTCAAATATTGCTATTTTTACCAACATGACGTCATCAAAACGTCATTATTTCCTAAATTTCTCAACAAATTTCGAAGAACTTTTTACAGCCAACGTATAATTGCTGTAAACTCAGCTACCGAAAATTTAAGCAAGATGCACCGCATGTGTAAAAGGATATTCAAGAAAAACCTCAGGGGGGCCTGTCAGGCCCCCCCCCCCCCCGTAGGGCGAGGGTTAATCCGTGGAACAAAACTGTTATTTGTTAACCAATGTTATTCGGTGTCACGCTCCCTGACCCGCGTTCCTCTGTGCTTGTCTGCATAGAACAAAACACATATTAAGGCCCGAGTGTATGCTGCACCGAATATCAATTCCACATATATGAGAATGTTGTTTCAGTGCGTTGTTCACAACGAAATAATCTATTCGTGATTGGTGCATGTTGCCCCGTCTCTACACCCAGCGCACTCTGAGTGTGCGGGCCGACGATATTGCAAAACACGCATCATTTTGAATTAGTCCAATCTCTGTGACGGTGTCCCCGAGCGGGGCCTGTGTGCTGAGCACCGTGTTGTTGATACCATCCCAATGAATTCGTGAATTCGCCCGAATTTCCAGTATGCTTCACTCTCCGAACAGCGGTACACTGGCGGATCCAGATGGGGGGGGGGGCAATCCGGCCATGCCCCCTCCCCCCCAAAGCCTGGAAAGGGGGGCCAACATGTATTTTGCCTCCCCCCAACGAAAGCTACCACGTACTGATTAATTAGTTGAGTCTGAGAATGTTTCCTCAAACAGCTTAATAAAATGTCGAATTTTCTAGAAAGGAAAACTAAAACAAACGAAAAAGACTGAATTTCCGAAACAAAAGCGCCTATTTCGTAGTTCGTGTTGCATAAATACCTCCATTTGGGAGCAATTGGAAGCACAAGAATCACATCGATAATGTGGCGCGGATGGTGCGAATAACAAGTTGCTGTTAGTACTAAATCGAAGCGTGCTGCGTCCTACACTGGCGGATCCAGAGGGGGTGGCAACCAGGCCATGCCCCCCCCCCCAAAGCCTGGAAAGGGGGGGGGGGGCAACATGTTTTTGCCCCCCCTCCCCCCCCAAAAAAAAAACGTTAACAATTTATTGTAAAAATTGACTTTGCAGCAGTCAAAATCCAGCTATCTACAGTGAAAAACTGGGAAATTTTGGAAAGTACGGCTCTTACCATCAAATCTGGGCTTAAAAAAGCTCAACTGGACCAGAAAATAGCGGCCAGCAAGCTGCCAGTCGGAATTGAAGCTCGAACAAACGTTTTGTTTACATGTAGGAAGAACACTTCATATGGCATCAATTTGGAATCCAATATACACTCTATTTCGGCGCAAATGGTTGTAAAAATGACGCGTTGCTTTTGCGGAAATAACTTTTCGGGACGCGTGACAGCGGTGTGTACAAAATTCACGTGTGATTCTCACGAAGGTCCCAATGCAGTCAAAATCCAGCTATCTACAGTACAGTACTAGGCCTAAAAAATAACAATTTTGACGTGTCAATATTTTGATCCAGCCCAATAAAAATGGTATTGGGAAAATTACCTATTAACACGCGCCATAGAGGGGGGGGGGGGCGAAATCCGCCCCCCCCCCCTCCGGTTTTTCAAGGATAGCGCAAAAACGGCGGCGCTGCGTGCCGCCGTTTTTGCACACCTGTTCAGCAATAAACTTCCCACATTATGTAAAATTATTGACCTCAGGTCATCTCAGGTCAGGTCACCAGACCAGGTCACGTGATGACCTCAACTTCAAAACGTTTGCAGTAGTACCACAGCCACAGTTTTAGGTCGATCGGTTTCAATCTTGCAGGAATTCATAAGGTCATAGATAGGAACAATTTTTTCATCTCGGATTTCTAATATCGGTGACCTAAGGTCAGGTAAATTTCGTGACAGCCAATACTGTTTTGTCAATAACTATCGACATAATCAAGATAGAGAAGAGAAAATGGTACCAATGTGATTGTCTCGTCGAGACACGTCTCCCAATATGCAACATGACCAACTTGGGACACTACTTGGCCTTGACCTGAGGTCAAATTTCTCAGTTAACCTAACCCGGTCACCATGAATATGACTCAAAGCGCCTTCGTGAGACAAACACGATGGCGTAAAAACTGTTGCTTTATCTTTATTAGGTAAGAAGTTATTTGCGAAAAACAGTTTTGCAAACAAATCACCTATTGATGACCTCTGGAGCCTAAACTATTGACCTGAGCTCAAATCTGAGGACATCACGCACGCGTGCGTGCGTGTGTGCGTGCGTGCCTGTCTGCCTGTCTGCCTGTCTGCCTGTCTGCCTGTCTGCCTGTCTGCCTGTCTGCCTGTCTGCCTGTCTGCCTGTCTGCCTGTCTGCCTGTCTGCCTGTCTGCCTGTCTGCCTGTCTGCCTGTCTGCCTGTCTGCCTGTCTGCCTGTCTGCCTGTCTGCCTGTCTGCCTGTCTGCCTGTCTGCCTGTCTGCCTGTCTGCCTGTCTGCCTGTCTGCCTGTCTGCCTGTCTGCCTGTCTGCCTGTCTGCCTGTCTGCCTGTCTGCCTGTCTGCCTGTCTGCCTGTCTGCCTGTCTGCCTGTCTGCCTGTCTGCCTGTCTGCCTGTCTGCCTGTCTGCCTGTCTGCCTGTCTGCCTGTCTGCCTGTCTGCCTGTCTGCCTGTCTGCCTGTCTGCCTGTCTGCCTGTCTGCCTGTCTGCCTGTCTGCCTGTCTGCCTGTCTGCCTGTCTGCCTGTCTGCCTGTCTGCCTGTCTGCCTGTCTGCCTGTCTGCCTGTCTGCCTGTCTGCCTGTCTGCCTGTCTGCCTGTCTGCCTGTCTGCCTGTCTGCCTGTCTGCCTGTCTGCCTGTCTGCCTGTCTGCCTGTCTGCCTGTCTGCCTGTCTGCCTGTCTGCCTGTCTGCCTGTCTGCCTGTCTGCCTGTCTGCCTGTCTGCCTGTCTGCCTGTCTGCCTGTCTGCCTGTCTGCCTGTCTGCCTGTCTGCCTGTCTGCCTGTCTGCCTGTCTGCCTGTCTGCCTGTCTGCCTGTCTGCCTGTCTGCCTGTCTGCCTGTCTGCCTGTCTGCCTGTCTGCCTGTCTGCCTGTCTGCCTGTCTGCCTGTCTGCCTGTCTGCCTGTCTGCCTGTCTGCCTGTCTGCCTGTCTGCCTGTCTGCCTGTCTGCCTGTCTGCCTGTCTGCCTGTCTGCCTGTCTGCCTGTCTGCCTGTCTGCCTGTCTGCCTGTCTGCCTGTCTGCCTGTCTGCCTGTCTGCCTGTCTGCCTGTCTGCCTGTCTGCCTGTCTGCCTGTCTGCCTGTCTGCCTGTCTGCCTGTCTGCCTGTCTGCCTGTCTGCCTGTCTGCCTGTCTGCCTGTCTGCCTGTCTGCCTGTCTGCCTGTCTGCCTGTCTGCCTGTCTGCCTGTCTGCCTGTCTGCCTGTCTGCCTGTCTGCCTGTCTGCCTGTCTGCCTGTCTGCCTGTCTGCCTGTCTGCCTGTCTGCCTGTCTGCCTGTCTGCCTGTCTGCCTGTCTGCCTGTCTGCCTGTCTGCCTGTCTGCCTGTCTGCCTGTCTGCCTGTCTGCCTGTCTGCCTGTCTGCCTGTCTGCCTGTCTGCCTGTCTGCCTGTCTGCCTGTCTGCCTGTCTGCCTGTCTGCCTGTCTGCCTGTCTGCCTGTCTGCCTGTCTGCCTGTCTGCCTGTCTGCCTGTCTGCCTGTCTGCCTGTCTGCCTGTCTGCCTGTCTGCCTGTCTGCCTGTCTGCCTGTCTGCCTGTCTGCCTGTCTGCCTGTCTGCCTGTCTGCCTGTCTGCCTGTCTGCCTGTCTGCCTGTCTGCCTGTCTGCCTGTCTGCCTGTCTGCCTGTCTGCCTGTCTGCCTGTCTGCCTGTCTGCCTGTCTGCCTGTCTGCCTGTCTGCCTGTCTGCCTGTCTGCCTGTCTGCCTGTCTGCCTGTCTGCCTGTCTGCCTGTCTGCCTGTCTGCCTGTCTGCCTGTCTGCCTGTCTGCCTGTCTGCCTGTCTGCCTGTCTGCCTGTCTGCCTGTCTGCCTGTCTGCCTGTCTGCCTGTCTGCCTGTCTGCCTGTCTGCCTGTCTGCCTGTCTGCCTGTCTGCCTGTCTGCCTGTCTGCCTGTCTGCCTGTCTGCCTGTCTGCCTGTCTGCCTGTCTGCCTGTCTGCCTGTCTGCCTGTCTGCCTGTCTGCCTGTCTGCCTGTCTGCCTGTCTGCCTGTCTGCCTGTCTGCCTGTCTGCCTGTCTGCCTGTCTGCCTGTCTGCCTGTCTGCCTGTCTGCCTGTCTGCCTGTCTGCCTGTCTGCCTGTCTGCCTGTCTGCCTGTCTGCCTGTCTGCCTGTCTGCCTGTCTGCCTGTCTGCCTGTCTGCCTGTCTGCCTGTCTGCCTGTCTGCCTGTCTGCCTGTCTGCCTGTCTGCCTGTCTGCCTGTCTGCCTGTCTGCCTGTCTGCCTGTCTGCCTGTCTGCCTGTCTGCCTGTCTGCCTGTCTGCCTGTCTGCCTGTCTGCCTGTCTGCCTGTCTGCCTGTCTGCCTGTCTGCCTGTCTGCCTGTCTGCCTGTCTGCCTGTCTGCCTGTCTGCCTGTCTGCCTGTCTGCCTGTCTGCCTGTCTGCCTGTCTGCCTGTCTGCCTGTCTGCCTGTCTGCCTGTCTGCCTGTCTGCCTGTCTGCCTGTCTGCCTGTCTGCCTGTCTGCCTGTCTGCCTGTCTGCCTGTCTGCCTGTCTGCCTGTCTGCCTGTCTGCCTGTCTGCCTGTCTGCCTGTCTGCCTGTCTGCCTGTCTGCCTGTCTGCCTGTCTGCCTGTCTGCCTGTCTGCCTGTCTGCCTGTCTGCCTGTCTGCCTGTCTGCCTGTCTGCCTGTCTGCCTGTCTGCCTGTCTGCCTGTCTGCCTGTCTGCCTGTCTGCCTGTCTGCCTGTCTGCCTGTCTGCCTGTCTGCCTGTCTGCCTGTCTGCCTGTCTGCCTGTCTGCCTGTCTGCCTGTCTGCCTGTCTGCCTGTCTGCCTGTCTGCCTGTCTGCCTGTCTGCCTGTCTGCCTGTCTGCCTGTCTGCCTGTCTGCCTGTCTGCCTGTCTGCCTGTCTGCCTGTCTGCCTGTCTGCCTGTCTGCCTGTCTGCCTGTCTGCCTGTCTGCCTGTCTGCCTGTCTGCTGTCTGTGTCTGTGTCTGTGTCTGTGTCTGTGTCTGTGTCTGTGTCTGTGTCTGTGTCTGTGTCTGTGTCTGTGTCTGTGTCTGTGTCTGTGTCTGTGTCTGTGTCTGTGTCTGTGTCTGTGTCTGTGTCTGTGTCTGTGTCTGTGTCTGTGTCTGTGTCTGTGTCTGTGTCTGTGTCTGTGTCTGTGTCTGTGTCTGTGTCTGTGTCTGTGTCTGTGTCTGTGTCTGTGTCTGTGTCTGTGTCTGTGTCTGTGTCTGTGTCTGTGTCTGTGTCTGTGTCTGTGTCTGTGT
>JAXIVJ010001472.1:0-127500 GCA_036785665.1 Chirona hameri | reverse complement strand
GAGGGGGGGGGGGGGGTAAAAACTCCGGGTGCTCCGGACATGTAAGTCACATTGCATATTGGCTAAACGTGTCTCGACGTCAAACGTGTTTGTCTCGATGACACATACACAATGGTGTGGACATCACTTCTGTATCTTTAATCTGTCAAGAGTTATTGTCAAAAAGTGCTGGTGACCTCAAATGACGTTATTTGACTTTGTAGTGGCCACTCAGCGGAACATGTACCCAGATCACCAATAATGACCTACAATAGTAAGACCTACAGCAATGGTCTGATAATACGTATCTTCTGAGAGGATACGAGAGGAATCATTCGAATATTTGTCCATTGACTGGCCAGAAAACTAACCAGACCTTAGGTCACAGATGCAAACAAAAACGAAATTCTAAAAATTGTAATCACTGGTGCTTACATGACACGTTGTAAGTTACAAGTTAATTGGCGACTCAATTCTGTGAGTTACGCCACTTAACCCTATTTGTAACAGGGTGGGGGCGGATTCCGCCCCCCCCCCTCATGTTTTTCGCAGATATCTCCTGAACAGCTGGGACCAGACCCATGCAATTTTGGGACTTTTCCTAGAATTGAATTCCGCATATGGAGTCAATATTTTAAGTTCTTAACTTGAACAGAGGCGGTTTCAGGGCACGTTTTTGGGAAGGTTCTGCGGCGACATTCGGCGATAATACTGAAATGCGATCTTCACGTTTTCTTCCTAACTGCCTCAATTATGAAGGAGTTACATCAGTTTACGGTGATTGCAAAAAGTGAAAATTAGTTGATGTTAATGAAATATCATAAAAATTGCATGGCAGAGGCGGTTTCAGGGGCTTCTAAAGGGGTGGTTTCCAGGAAGTATTCAATGTTTGGCGGGAAGCCAATAGAGCGATGTAAGGGGCATTTATAGCTATCAAGATGTAAAGGATAGCTTTTGTTTCCATTATTTGCATAATTTATTACATATAGAGTTGCAGGGGCGTGTTCAGGCACATGAAAAGGGGGGTGACTGACAGTGAGACGATATGCTAGCGATTACGGCGCAATAGACGGTTAGTTTATAATGATATATGCACATATGAGGCTAGGAGAGGAAATTAAGTCGCTTTTTTGCAGAGGCGCGCTCAGGAATGGAAGAAAGGGGGTCATATTATTGCAAGGAAACTAAGATGCATGGGCCTACAATGACATACCATACTGCAGTTTTCGGATGAAACATGCACCACAGGGTACTCTAAGAACGATTATAAGATAATAGACGAGTCCAGGTAGGGTACAAAGGGGGATAAGTAATGTGAATTGAAGTTGTAGGTGAAATAGTCACTGTTGACAAGTTCGTATCATAATAGCGGATACTATACCTATCAAAAGGTCTTGAGCCTCCCAAGTTTGAATCCTGGATACGTCTATGATGAAGTAAAACATGCAAAAAGGATGTTTTGCGATCAGTAACTTATTTATAGTGCTGGTAGCAACTTGCCTGCGGTTACTATTTTTGTCCTATTTGACCTCCCTTTCTCACTGACCTGGTACCGCCTATGGCAATTTTTTTTTAATAACTGTTTTGTCTAATGTCACAATAACACGCCATTTCATTTATATAAAAAAAACATTAAACAAAAAATTATTACGCATTTACTTCCCCCATATTGAGTGACCTGCACACGCCTATGATTTTTGAATTTGCAAAAGTCACCGCCACATATTAATTTCCAATTTATTATATATCGATCCCCATTGGTTGCGTTAAAATCGGCTGATAAACATGACAGTTGTGTTGGATCACAAATACCTCTAAAATTTGTAGTTTTTGCCCTCTATTGCCCCCTATAAAAAATTCGGATTTTTTTATATTTCTTAGAAGTGTAGATCGTGGTGAGTGGAATAGCATGCCGTTTGATTTTTGAAAATCGGACGGGTAGATCTCGAGATCTCCGGGGGGGGGGGGGGCGGAATCCGCCCCCCCCCCCTGTTACAAATAGGGGTAGGCAGGAACCTGTTACAAATAGGGCTAACCCTATTAGTGGCAGGCTCCTGGCTACCCCTATTAGTGGTCGGGGCGGATTCATGCCCTCCTCAGAGTCCAGAGCGCATTATGCCGCCCTCGGAAAGCATCATGTCGCCATCGGAAACATTTTTTCGCCCTCGAAGTGCATTATGTCGACCTCGGAAGATGTCTAGTGGACCTCGGAAGGCATCTTACCGCCCTCAGAGCACATTATGCCGCCCTCAGAGTGCAATATGCCGCCTTCGGAAAACATTTTGCAGCCCTCGGAAGTCATTGTCTTGCCACCCTCGGAAGGTATCATACTGCCCCCGAATGGCACCTTGCCGTCCCGAAAGCGATGCGGTGTCCCGGCGCACTCAGAATGACGGCACCCTGGCGGCTTCAGCTTCCCTCCGACGGCGACCGGGCACCCGTGACCTTCGAAATCAATAGCACGCTTTTACCCCCTCCCCCACTCCCGATAGCGCCAGCTGGATGGCGCCTATGAAGAGGCCAGAACCCCATGAAATAACCGAGACACCTTTTGAATATGCCTGGCGAGGCGTTGAAGGTGCTGACGTATTGTTCCTTTCACACTCGGGGCGCCTAAAAACTAGCTTGGATGAATGTCCAATGTCCCTGATGTCCACAGCTCCACAGAAACGTTTTCAGCGTCGGTCACCGATTTTTATGCGATTTGGTCCTAAGGACTAACGTCAAAACGAACCTCCTGCTTTACAAAATCAGGTCCATTTTGACCTTACTGGTCTCCTTCAAGATACAATTCAAGGTCAAACGACGGGGAACGCAGTAGCGTCTAAAGTTACCGTTCGATCGCGACAAATTGGTCTCAAACGATTCCTTGTGCCCAGTTCCAAGATGACAAGAATGTTCAGAGTTGTGCCCCGTGACCTTCAAGGTCAAGCCCAGTGACATTTAATGTCAAATTCAGAGTCAAAGGACGGGATTTTTTCTCCCGTCCTTTCCATTTCCAGAATGACGAGCATGTTTAGAGTTGTGCCCCGTGACTTTCAAGTTAGCGCCCAAAGTTGGGCGCTACAGCGTTCCCCGCCCTTTGACCTTGAAGGTCACGGGGGAACAAATTTGCTCTAAGAATACTTGTCATTCTGGAAATGGGCACGGGGCATCGTAAAGACCATTTGTGTTGCAATCGGACGCAAACTTTTGGCGATACAGGGTCCCCCGTCCTTTGACATTGAATTTGACCTTGAAGGAGACCTGTAAGGTCAAAATGGACCTGATTCTGTGAAACAGGAGGTTCGATTTGAACTTGAGACCAAATGTCGTAAAAATCGGTGACCGACGCTGATAACGTTTTATAATCCCCTTGGATTGGCGCGACCCAATAAGAACGACTCAACTGTCGTACCACAAGATTTTGCTCCTTGTTTATCCACGTATGCAACTTAGTTTCCCGATGTTGCGACAATATTTTTGTTTTGCTTCTCCGGGCTAAATGTAGTTAGCCCGGAGGAAACAATAATTATGTGAATCTTGTGAATTATGTGAACCTACGTATACGTAGTCTGCAGTCGGACTTCCCGATCATGCCACCAGACTTTCAAAAGGGTCCCGCGCCCCGCTGGGGTATTCGGCCGAACTGGGGGAGGGGGGGGGGGGGCATATTCTGCCACCTCGCTATCTTCCGAACCAATAACCGCAGAGAGACGCACAAGGGAGCAATCGAAAGCTCTCAATGAGACGGATGTCAAACATACGTGAAATGTTCAAAATAAAGTCACATGTCAGGTCACGGTCAGGTGAAATATGAAAATCGAGGTATTTGGGTTGATTTGCTATACTTTCCTTTTACAACCTTATATGTATTGCGACTATTATGGCACAAAGTGCTTTCAGAGGCATAATACATCTTCCGCATAAGGGAAATTGAGATTGTAAGCAAAGGTCAAGCCGTCAAGGGCAGGTCCGAAAATATAACTATTGGCAAAAGGTCTACGAAAGTCATGCGACACATGTTTGATGGGTTATTTTACACGTATAATTTGATAGTAGTAGCCATTGGTACACCCTGACCCCATGTAATGGCCCTTAGGCGAAGTTCAGGTCAAGGTGAGGTTGCATAAGGTCAAAATTTGAAACTGATTAATATAAATACAAAAGTAATGTTTCTAGACCACTTTTGTCTAATACAGTGGTTGCATTCATTGGCCTGTATCTTGTAATTAAAAGCCATAAAATGCAATTTCAACCAATTATGTCATGAGTTAATCATACTTGGGAGCCATAAGTCAGTCAAAAATACAGATTTAACTTTGAAATTTGGTGTGTGGGTATCGTTCCTACTTGGTTATCCAATATATATTCCGTTTTTTATATCTTAGAGAATTTATATTTTGTGGGATTTTTGCTAAACAAATAAGTCATTTTTTTAGAGTCAAAAACTAAAAAAATGCAAATCCGAGATAGCCATTTTGAAGAAGAAAAAAAATGAAAGTTTCTTTCATTTTACTTTTTTTACCATTTGCTGTACAACTCGATTTTCTACGGTTTTCCAAACATTTATCGTTTTTTCCACCAAAAATGGCATGACCTGACGTCACTAGAACGTCATTATCCCCCAAACTACCTCACTAATTTGGATGACTTCAGTTGGGCAAACTACAGGGAGGCGATCTAAAAATTAATCGATCCAAAATTAGGTAGTAACGTCATTAAAATGGGCGGAGCATGCCCTTATAAGGAGATCCGATCTAAAAATGTATTGTTTTCCTGACATTCGCACCTTCAATGGAAAAACCCCTAAACAAATGTCCATCACCCCTGGATTTTTTTCGGTTGAAACTGCACGAATCGCGCCATCATATTTTATTGTACTTGTATAATCTTATTGATCAGATCACTACTTTGGCAGATATGGCCAAAGTAAGGGTCGGCTATCTCAATTTCGGCACTCGCAGCAGCCTCAGCGAGCTAAATTTTGATTCGCCACCTGACTTCACGCTCTAAGATTGGATTAGCCGGCTGACGACCGATCAAAAAATTTATTTCACGCTGTGGTCGTTTCGTCGCGGAATCAATATTTAGATCGTCATTTACAGTGGAATAACGGCAATTGCCGAATCTGATCACATTTATTATTCCGATATATTGATGGACAACATGTTCTCCAACACTTTTTAACTTCCGAGTATACGTATGTTGCTCCGAATTGGCCTAATGACATAGGCCTCACAATTTGATACTGCATGTATGCCCAAATATCGGCATAACAAAATAAAATTGATTGATCTATTTTTGATCGCCTCTCTGTAGTTTGCCCAACTGACATGTTGAGAGAAGACGTAAAATGGATTCAACATAAAGTAAGGAACGTTTCACGTCTATATCTATCATAGTTTTCAAAATATTGAGAAAACCCGGGAGGGGCAGATTCTGCTCCCCCCCCCCCCCCTCCCCGGGGGCGCGGATTAAGGAAGAGGCATATTTGACCCGTGTAATTGACATATTGGATTGGCGCCACTCTGGACCATGCCGCCCCTGTCACCGAGAAAATATGCCGCCTTCGGGCCTGAAGCCCCCTGCCTTAGAAAATCCTGGATCCGCCACTGCCTTGAGCATATCGGCGGGGCGACAAAGCAGCCAGCGCAGTCCGACCAGAAGAGTCGCTGGGCAGATCGGAGGGGCTCCTGGGCAAGTCAGAGGGGCCCCTTGGCTAGACCGAAAGGGTCCCTGGGCCGGTCGGAAGGCCCCTCGAACATGCCGGATGAGTTGCCCTCCGACCCCTGGGCAGGTCGGAGGGGCCCCTGAGCAGGGGAGGCGGATTGCGGGGGGCAGGGTACCCAAAATGCCCCCCCCCCCAGTCGAAAATCCTGGGGGGGGGGGGCATAATGGTCATTCTCCCCCCCCCCTCCCCCCGATTTTAGCCTCCTCAATCTGGGAGGCAAAATTACCCTTTTGCCCCCCCCCCCCTCAGGATTTTCAACTGGGGGGGATTTTGGGTACCCTGCGCCACGCAATCCGCCGCCCCTGCCCCTGAGCATGTCGGCAGGGCGACAAAGCAGCCAGTGCAGTCCCTGGCCAGGTCGGAAGGACCTCTGATCATGCCGAATGGCCTCTTGACACACAAGAGGGGCTTCCTGGAAGGTCAGAAGAGTCCCTGGTGAGACCGGAAGGGTCTAAGCACGTAGATATCCCAGATGAAGATTAAATACAAAGAGGACTTACTCCACAATAAACATATTAAAATCGGAGCTTTCGGGAATATTGTAACACCCTTCGTCAGGGTGCTACAATATAACCGAAAGCTCCGATTTTATTTTTTCCTGTAGAGTAGTAGAGCGCTCTTTGTATTATATATATATATATCACCCACTCCACATCATGTCTTTTCGCTTCGCGGATCCCAGATGAGTCCCTGAACAGGTCGGAAGGGCGTTGAAAAGGTCAGAGGGACCCTAGACGATCTGAAGGGACCTTGGCCTTTCAACAGTAAGAATACAGTTGTCCAGGGAATACAACTCAAAATGTTCGCGCGGCTCCGCGGCGCAATTTATCTACAAATTAAATTATATGCGGGTTAGGAAAACAAATCGGCCTGTTTCTAGGCGCATTTATGTGTTAGGTTGCTACTTTCCTATATATTTGGGCAAAATAGTTCACTTTAGCACCTTTTTACCGCACTTTTAAACGCACAATATAGCAATTTTAGAGGTCCGCACCATACGCAATGCGACGCATTGATGAGAAAGCATATCCAGGGCATAAGACTCCAAATGTTCGCGCTGCTCCGCGGCGCAATTTGTTTAAGAGTTCCAGGTCTTGAGCTGAAAAAAAATATTATAATTTGCTATAGCTGATTCCAAATTGGTGTCGCTGGTTCCAAAGTTGGTATGGCAGTTTGCTAACTCCAGCTCCTAAAAGTTGGTATGGCCCATGCCATACTGCATTTTCCATCCTTGTAACGTGCCTTTTCATCCGTTTTTTGTTTGTTTGGGGGGGGGGCCTTTCAACCCTTGGGAAGGGGGTCCTTTCAACGCTCGGGAAGGGGCCCTTTCGAGGCGCCCCCCCCCCCCCCCTGGACGAAATCCTGGCTACGTGCCTGATCTTCTCTCCAAGTAACAATGACCGAGCTCCGGATGGAGGCGCTGATCATGTGCGAAGCCCACCGCGAGACCTATAGGTCTGACCTATACGGATGGCATTATAATGTCATCCGTCAGCGAAGTCGTTGACTTCTTTGCGGGATCGGGAAGTCCCAAGCTAGATTATTTCAGGCTGGCTGCCGCAGGTTTCTGCCATAGACTGTATGGCAGTAATATGAGAAATACAGCATTCACCGTAGTAGGTATCGGTTACTTCGTCTGCGTGTGTCGTATCTATAGGCCCGCCGACATGCGCAAATGGCCTCGAGGTCCGGGAGCAGGGACATATTTTTCCAAGAACTTGGCAACGGAAGTTGATCATCCTATCCATATGCAGTGCATAGATGAGTAGCTAAAGTTTTGTTAAATGCATATTGAATAAGACGCCATGATCGGGTCATCTGTTCGGGGAGAATGTTTTGAATGGCAGAAGTGCGACTGGTTCGATCTTGTTTGACGTCCTCGCCTTTAGCTCTTTTTTATCGGAGTGCAACAGATAACAACGACAAACATTTGTGCAGCGAAATGCGTATTTATTTTTCCGGTCGGACCATCCCCTCGGTTTACTATCCGAGATTCGGAGCTGGAAATTCGGAAGAAAACTACCATTTATTTGATGCTCCAAGTTCTGTTTTAAATTTCTATGGTAACTTTTTCCCACTAACATTTTTTTCCTTGACCGCAAAAAAACCTGTTCAAATCTAAGATACTCTTGTTTTTGCAAGGGTCGTCGAACCCTGTAGCAAAAAGTAGTTGGCCCTGAAGACGAACGGATGGATCCGTCCTTGCTCTTAAGGGCAAAGCCGACTTGTTCAGCACACATTTTTCATTTTTGTCCCCTTGCAGTCGGGAAAGAAAACATAGGTACACCCTTTTCGATATCCCAAAAGGTCGAAAAGCTATAAAAAATATAAAAAATACATAAATCATTAGAAATCGTGTGGTTGCAAAATAAAGTGGCCCAAATTCGGGGAGATTTTCGAAATTGGGGGTACCTAGGTAAGATCCGCTGAAACTGGTTGTCCTCCCCCCCCCCCCCCCCCCCCCCCCAGGCCGGCTGGATCCGTCCTTGGTCGGAGAGGATAAAAGGTGAGTCAAAAATGGGCGCATAAAGAATAGTTTACCATTTGTGGAACATTCCATATATGACATCAAAGGTTCAATACAAATTCCAGTTTTGTTTGTGACAGACATTGGACAGCGCAGGCCCTGCCGCTGGTCAATTTCGATATTCGGAAATCAAACAATAATTGCCCCTATTTATCAAAACGAGGGACTCAAATCTGGGCAGTGATTCACTGATTGTTAGAAATGGATGTTAATTCGTCGCAAAGCACAAGTAAACAGCATTGCAACAAAGTCTATGATTGGTTAGGACGATCGGGAGCAATACGTCACACAGCTGCAAACGTGGGATAATGAGTCTGCCACAATCTGGGGGGCAAAATGACCGTTTTCCCCCCCAGGATTTTCGACTGGGGGAATCTGGGTACCCTGCCCCCCGCAATCTGCCGCCCCTGTTCAGAGTACACTCGTGTCAAATTGTTACAAAGTAGGGTACTGAACGTTTCATCGCAATCGGTTGATAAACACGCGAGTTATTCCCGAAAAAAAATTGAGGGGGTGGGGTGGCCCCCTGTACCCCCTGTACTGGTGAGGGTTAAAATAAAGTAGCGGAGTAACGGACTTAAGTAACTTCCGTCAAATTTGTCGCAAAGTAACGGAGTAACGAGTAACAACACTACTTTTATGAGTAGCGGAGTAATGAGTAACTAACGGAACTACACTTTGTTAGTAACGATGCCCACCACTGATAACGAGTAACTCTGGTCATCAAAGAAGTACCCATACCCTTGCTGTTGAGAACTACTGTATCAGAAGGGAGGAAATTATCTCGAAGGAAACCTCGGGCTTTATATTTTTCTTCTTTTTCTGTGAGTTAAATGAATTTTGATTTGATCGGACAGATCCGGATTGGTGTATTTTGTCATTTGCTCGTCAATAGTGACGTAACGTTTTGAATAGGTTTTTTCTATGTGGTTAAATACATAGTTAAAATAAGTTTTGTAAGGTTGAAAAATTTCAATGTTACTTATGGTTTGAATATGTGTACAACCTCCGCATCGTTACATGGACTATCTTACTTTGTTAGATATACATGGTTTGTATTACACATGCGAAATTGTGTTAGTTTCCCAGAAAATACCTGTACCAACATGTGAACATTTATGTAAATGGCACTCTAGAAGGTGGGCATTAATTATGATTAGCAGTAAGCACCCGATGCTCAGTGATGTCAACGCAACTTCGCCTAATTTTTAATATGTAATTTCCTTTACTTTCTCTCATAGGGCAAACTGTATACAGAACTTCCTCCAGTTCAAGGCACAACACCTGTACCTCTTTCTCTGCGGTGTGTTACTTTACTCTGCGGTCGGTTAGAAACAACAGCGGTTGTGGCTCTTGGCACATGCGCTCCTCGGTAAGTTCGGGGAGCTATTCACAATACCATGGTATCGATGGCTGGTAAAAAGACCGGTGGTGCGTCCTGGCACCCGGCTGGGAGAGTCACACATGGGGTCGTGGTGGCTGAGGTGCAGAGCCCGATGTCTGCAAAATCGCATACGGTTGGTGCTTATAACTTATACATACGCATAAACCAATTTACTCATCGCTATTTTTACGAGCGAGCGCGAAGAGCTCGCTCGTCTTTCCGTGGTATATGGGAAAAATCTGAATATGAGCGGCCCGGCCCGGCCCGACCCGACCCGACCCGTGGCGACGCTTTTGAGAAGCTCATATCTCTGCAACCACACGTCCGATTGACAAGCTGACTTCTTTGCTGAGCAGCCCCATCTAACCTACCCTGTTTGAGACCGGTACCGAATCATGTGGGTGAGTACCACTGCGCGTGGCGCGTGCCGCGTGAGGGGTGTTGAAAAGTGTTTTCTCGCAAAAACTCTGCAACGGCTGAGCCGATTGTGTGCAAATTTGGTGGGTGGTTAGGGACCCCTCAGCCGCCAATTTTCCACAAATCAGGGGTGGGGTGCATCTGCACGTGCGCACGTGCACACCCCTATTTTATATCTCAGGAACGACTGAGCCGATTGCGTTCTAATTTGGTGTATGGTTAGGGACCTCTCAGCCGTTTCCTTTCCACAAGTCAGGGGTGGAGTGCCTCTGCACGTACGCACGTGCTCACCCCTATTCTTTATCTCAGGAATGGTTGAGCCGATTGTGTTCAAATTTGGTGTGTGGTTAGAGACCTCCCAACCACCAGTTTCCCACAAGTCAGGGATGGGGTGCCTCTGCACGTGCGCACGTGCACATCCCTATTCTATATCTTAGGAACGGCTGAGCCGATTGTGTTCAAATTTGGTGTGTGGTTAGGGACCCCTCCGCCGCCGCCTACCCACAAGTCATGGGTGGGGTGCCTCTGCACGTGCGCACGTGCGCACCTTTTTTGCATCTCAGGAACTATTTTCCCGATCGGGTTGAAATTCACCATACATTTATTTCGCGCTCGCTCGTTCATCGCCAACTACGGTGCCTTACTGGTAATTAGATACGACGACGGAAGGTATGTACATTAAAGTGTAACATTGGCATGGAACGTGAAAATAGTCATCAAAATGAAAGGAATAAAAG
Organism: Chirona hameri; assembly: GCA_036785665.1. Classification (NCBI taxonomy): domain Eukaryota; kingdom Metazoa; phylum Arthropoda; class Thecostraca; order Balanomorpha; family Balanidae; genus Chirona; species Chirona hameri. Next base: position 116,743 of record JAXIVJ010001472.1, on the reverse strand, counting down.
AGAGTAACGTGGCATGCAGCCAGACTTGTCAATGATTCATATTTGCCATGAGTCGATTCACAGTGATTCACGAACCATAATTAATGATTCAATCATGATTCAATCACTCAACATTACCATAATGAATGATTCAATCATGATTCAATCACTCAACATTACCATAATGAATGATTAAATCATGATTCAATCACTCAACGTTACCATAATGAATGATTCAATCTTGATTCAATCACTCAACATTAAAGGGAAGTGTCGACTCCTTTGTCTAACTCCTTTGATTTTGAATGTGCGACTCTAAGATTTTACCAGAATGATCACTAGGTCGTGATCTATCTGTGTACCAATTTTGAAGCCAATCCAAATAGTCCGCGAATGTATTTCCGAATGTGAATGTGAATGTGAGCCAATCGGACACGCGTGTTGTTTATTTTGATTATAAAATGATATTTATCATTTTTATTATAATTGCAAATTCCAAGTTCCAAAAGCATTAATGACTTTACGTTTCACTTTTTTAAGCGAATAGAACATTTATTTTGATTTTGCATTAGGTATTATTTTGTATAAAGCATGATGTGGAATAAAGCGGCGCCGATGCGACAGTGATATTTGGGACATGCGGAGGTCATGCAAATGTTTGTTTATGATTTAGTTTTGTATATGGTATAGCCTAGAAAGTAGGAAAAGGTGGGTACCTTTTGATAATTTTTCGTGTGAAAAAGGTGTGCGTGTACTGTGTGGTTTATGAACCAAAGTATGAGTTAGTTACCTTTTCTAAGTATTTAGGTACCTTCCCCTAACCCTACCAGTTCCAAGGTATTCACCTAGTTAGGGCTGATTGAACAGTGGCTTTGTGCCCACTAGAGTTGGACACAAAGCCTCGTTTTCTTTACGCATAGATGAATTACAGGCTACAGCTCAGGACACAGAGCTCATATAATTGGCCATTAAGTGCCTGGTTTGTCCACAGGGCACAGATAAATGCTGGGCCGCTGGCATATTTTGTGGACAGTTTATGCTGTTCGACCAAAAAAGAATGATTCTTTGAGCAATGAATGATTCAATCAGCCTATTTTCTCTGTATGAATTATTCAATCAGTGACTCACAACAGGTTTGCGCATGAGGTGAATCGATTCATGAGTCATTCATTTGAAATAAGAATGATTCAATCAAAAGTAGTCGATTCACATTGAATCATTGACAAGTCTGCATGCAGCTATTCTTGCAATAAATTTTCCTGCAAAAGTTAAATAAATAAAACAGATCACAGTCGCGGGCAATATCTGCAAACGCCGGATGACTTCAGGAGGTGGAATAATGTGCATATTACACCAGTTACCCTACATTGCAACGTTAACCAATGGCTCGCTTTTACAGCAGACGTCTAAAATGACTGACATGATTTTGAAATGCTGACCGCCCATGTTTTCCATTCATACGTGCACTGCTGGGTGTGGGTAAAGATTACCCCTCCCCCTGTTCCTTTCTGAATTTTAGCATATAATTATTTGTACATTTACCATTATTCATAAAACATAAAATGTCACGAACGCTCGACATTAAGGTAATTCTCTAAGTCTATATGCAAAAAGTGACTGCGAATTTCGAGAGTCACAGCCCACTGGCTGCACCCTATACTAGCCGGTGGGTTGAAGCCCCGCGGTAGCCTGCAGCTGACTCGCTCTGACCACTGATTGACGGCTCTCGATTCTAATCTCAGATCTGAGTGATAGACACAGGTGGCCGGAGCGCTGCAGCGCGACGCCACGTGGTGCTGCTCTAACTGATGACGCCATATTTCTCCGGTACGCGGGAGGCTGACGTCTTCATGTGGTATCGTCTCGTGCGCCCAGGGGTGCGCGACAGTTTGGTCACGTTGTGTTTGCCACGAAGTCTGAACATGTTGAACAAGACTGACATACGACTCACCAGTTTGCATGACGTTGGCCCATCGACATTCCTGGCAATTCTTGTGAATACTGAAACATCGCTTGGAATGCAATTGATTTGAAATTCATTTACGATTATCAAAAAAGTTAACCTATTGTATGGAAATTATATGAAATGTTTATGTCTTTCAACTTTAGAATCTTAAGAATCCATGTTTTTCGGCTAGGTAGCAAGACTGGAGACGACGCAATGCTGTAATAGAATAGCAGTGCTCGCGAAATGAATTGTCGACTACGTTTGGGTCCCCCGCCTGAGTTGGCTTTGTCTTTACATGTGTAACCTGTGTTGCCTGTGATTCCTGTGTTACCATTGTTACCAGCATTACCTGTGTTACCCCTGTTCCCACCCGGTTGTGTTGGCCCGGTGTCGGCTGGTGGAAGGGGGGGGCGGGGCGGGGCGGGGCGGGGCGGGGCGGGGCGGGGCGGGGCGGGGCGGGGCGGGGCGGGGCGGGGCGGGGCGGGGCGGGGCGGGGCGGGGGCGGGGGCGGGGCAGGGCCGGTGGAGCGGACTGGTACCTGCCCAGCCCGGCCGAGCGGCGCTGTTTACCCTGGCTCCCAGCGCAGTGTAGCGGCCGGCCGGTACTGCTGTTTTGAGGCCAGAGACAGCGCCACCGGCCTCCCCACGCTGTGAGTCACTCTGAGCCACCTCTCCCTCCCCTCAGACCACCTCCTCCGGGAACCGGAGCTGAGCGAGGCACGGCGTGCTGTCGGTTCAGGTGGATTGATTTGCGGTTCAGGTGGATTTTGGTGTCGGTTCAGGTCGGTTCAGGTGGGAGACAACAGATGGGTGCCCCAGTTTCCCCCGGAAGAAACAGAGGCCAAAGGGGCGTTATATTTAGCCAATTGGTGCGGTTCGGTGCATATTACAGCACGTGTATACTTCACAGTTTGGAAAATGCACAAGGCATGTGTCCAGTTCCTCTCACTGGAGGCTAGCTAAGATTACGAGTTTCCCGATGTAGAACATTGGGTCTTTGCTGACTCCCAATCATATCTGTATGCTCCACAAATATGTCAGAAGACTGCGAAAAGTTCCTCATCGCCTACATATTCCTCAGCGATTATGTCTGGCATTAAAGGGAGTGTGCCTACTGTTTTGGAATGTCAAAAATATTTTGCATAAAGTAAGTAGCTGTTGGTTTGATTGTTGTATATGATGGAATTCACATCTGGAGCCCCTTTAGTTGAATTTTCACTTATATTGTTTTTTGTTCATTTTTGTTTCGATATCTATAAAGCGTTCGCCACTATGGTGATGTTATGTAAAACGGCGCACATAAGACAATACAATTACGGTCACAGCATGCAAGATAGAAAGACGAGTTTTGCACAGCACGTTCTTGCCACTGTGAACTTTATTATCTGCAAGTTTCGTAGCTCTAAATTAATATCTTCTTCAAAAAATGGCCATCGGCCATCATCGAAAAACATAATGGCCGTCCAGTTTCTGTTCGGCTGCTGCTATCAGCGTGCACGAGCTGTTTTGTTGAATTGCTATTGGCCGGCGCTAACAATATGCTAGCAGTTTAATCGATAGTTGCAGTGCTTCTAGTAGCGGAAGCCCTCTGGAGTCTACCCGATAACTTTTTGCTCCCAAGCAAATTACTGGAGTCTTTGAATATCTCAGCAACTAGGGTGAATCTGGAGAAATGAAGTAATGGTTCAATTCAGAAAATTGTGTTCTATAGACCAGTGTCAATAACCCCAACTAAGCGATGTGAGTAGGCACACTCCCTTTAAGCCGGATTAAAATTATGTTGAATTGTTAATTAATTACTGAATGGGGACTTCAGGTCCTACTTGGCAATGTACCCTGGACCCAAAATTCTCCATGCAAACAACAGCTAAAATATCGTAAGAAATTAAAGTTTATGGCGGACTGCAGAATGAGAAAGGCATAAATTAAAGGGAAATAATGACCTTTAGATTTTTTTACAACAATTTATTAGGCTACCGGTATGGTATAAAAAAATGATGTGATCTATCTAAATTTAAGAAGGAAATACAATTATTCCCTAATTCAAAGTTGGAAGTTTGGACAAATTAAAAAGCAAGTACATATACTTCTTTCGGAGTTCATGATCGGTGTTTTCCCTCTACTAACGGAACGCGACATATCTGGCGCTTTTGCATCAACCTGTTCAACGTTGAATAGGTACCTCTCGTTGAATTACCTCTCAACAAATCGCATACACTAAATGGTCGCCGTCCGTGGCCAAACTAAACTGCCGATTTCAATGCACTTTTTTTCAAATGCTTGCTGATTGTTCATAAACGTTTGGCACATATTCGCAAAAGATAGAGTGCAGGAAACATATTGCATACCTTCATGATAAATAACCATGCGTAGGGAGGCTAATTTACTGAATTCGTTACCGAGTATTTGCTGACTACCGACCGTTATAAGTGTGGAACGCTCAACAACTTTAACTTTAAATATCTTTCGGTAGGACATTTTTATGCAAAATTTGACGAATTTACAGTATATTTTGGTCTCGTCTGTCGATTTCAAGTAATAACTCGATTTCTGTGGGAAAAAGGTCATTATTTCCCTTTAAGAGCTGCTACACCTTGCGCTCCCAGACAGCAGTGTCACTTCAGACACGTCAGAACTCCTGAGTCACGATCTGGCCGAGCGCTCTCAGTCAGTCCGCTGGGTGATCAGACGGGGGCCGTTTGGCCATCTTCCAACCTCGTGCCGGGGAAGTGGTGGGCCGGGGACCGAGTCACTTCCCTGACCGACGTCGCCCCACCACACCACCGGACGGTCAGTAGGGTTAGTGACGTCACCGGGATGGCCGCGAGCCTTCCCGAGCATTCCTTTCTGATGTGGCATCCCACGCTCGAGTCACCCCTTGCACTGGCAAGGATTGGTGGAGCCAACACCGTGACAGCTCACTGGATCTTTCAGCTTGTCTAGAGAGAGCGATGGCTCTCCCTGAATTACACCATCTCGTGAAATGCATGACAAGTCTCAAAACTAATTCATTCATTCAGTTAAATATTCAAGCTGAACCTAAAAGGTTCAGGTTATGGTTTGATTTTGATTGATCCTTGTCCCCAAACTGATGCTTAACCCGCGCCGTGCCGGTGCTCGGCGCCACCTTCGCCGTGCCGGGGAGGGGAGGGGGGGGGGGGGGGGGGGGGGGGGTCGACGCCCCCCTCGAACTCGGTTCCTATGAGACGTAGACAAACCCCGAAAACACGGTTCGATAGCTCGTCAAAAATTATTTTGAAACTATTCAGTCATTTTTTCGCTCAGATCAATTTTGAGTTCACCAGAGGTCATCAAACGTCAGATTTTCCCGTTTCAGGACTTCGCTCCAGAAACCCCCAAATATCTCGGGAACTATGATAGCTAGGAACAAACAAAAAAAAGACATTGAAAGCTCTTCAACAATGCAATCGGTGCAATGTCCTCAGATTTTAGCTCAGTTCAATAGTTTAGGCTCCAGAAGTCATCAAATGCAAACAAGGAGTTATTTTTGGGGAAACTGTCGCAAATAACTGTTTACCTAAACGCGATAAGGCACTAATTTTGACGCCATAGTGTTTGTCTCGTCAAGACACTAAGAATCATATTCATGGTGACCAGGTTAGGTCAACTTATAAATTCAACCTCAGGTCAAGGTCAAGTGGTGACCCAAGTAGATCATGTTGCATATTGGGAGACGTGTCTCGACGAGACAAACACATTGGTGCCGGTTTCACTTATATATCTTCCTTCTGTCGAGAGTTATTGACAACCAAGTGTGGGTGACCTAGGATGACATCAGCTGACCCTGTAGGGATTACTGAACAAAAATTTAACCTGGATCATCAAGAATGGCCTATGATACCATGATACAGAAGGAATTGGACTGATATCATGTATATCCTCGGAAAAGGAAGCATTTGAATATTTCCCCATTGACTTAGAATGGGGAGGTTATGAAATTGACCCGACCTTAGGTCAACGATATAAAAAAAAATTGAGGTAAACGAATTGTAGGTACTTATGACCTTATGCAATTCTGTAAGTTTGATACCGATCAGTCAAAACTATGGCTGTGATACGACCGAAAACTTTTTGGAGGTGGGGTCACGTGACCTGGCCTGGTGACCTGACCTGAGATGGCTCGAGGTAAAAAACTAAACAAATGTGGGTAATTGATGCCCGAACACCTGTGCCAAAAACATCGGCGCTGCGCGCCTTCGTTTTTCCGCTATCCTCGAAAAACCTTAGGGGAACGTCTCCCCCCGGCACGGCGCAGGTTAAGTTGTTTTAGTAGATTCAATTACACTCATTTCAGAATAAGTCACATAGCAGTCGACACTTACAAAATACTAGACTCAGGTATCAGGAATCGCCTCAACTTTACAATATTTTTGGGTCCGCTCAACTCTGATTTAACAGAGATACATTGGTTTGAATAAAAAAAATGAACTCAGTGACTCTGTGTTGACTACAAAATGACTGACTCACTCACAGCCTTGCTGAGAGCTCCAGCAATATATAGCCAATTAAACTGAAATTTAAGCCTTCTGATATGGAATTCCGCCATGGTCTATTTTTTTCAATAAAAGCAGTTCATTGCCTCCTAGGTACTCTCAATTTCTCGAAACTGATCAATGGCACGTATCTCGGGAAAAGTAAATCATGAAAGCTAATTTGATTGTTGAACGCAATTGGAGCACCGACTGCCGAGCCATGTGGTATGGAACTTCCCTCGGGATATATCTATTCGAAATGTTGCATCTACCCTATCACCTATGACCCATGTGTATTTAAACCAACAGCGAGCAAAACATTATTCCCATGTCTCAGTTTTGCATACATTGGCGTATGCATCCACCGGTAAACAATGCGCCTCTTAACTCTCGCCCTACGAGAGCTTTTTACACCTTCGCCCTACGGGGGGGGGGGGGGGGGGGGCTGACAGCCCCCTGTTAACTTCCGAACCAAACAACTTAGAGCAATGCAGTAAGAACCAGCATGTTGCCTGTCATCAGAGGAATCTAACAGTATGCGATTTTTAGGTTTCAGGTCAACGGGTGACCTTCCAGGTCAAGTGAATGACCTCGGATCGACCACGTCCAGAACAGCGATTTTGCTCTGTCAGAAAACCTCAAAATTAGGAATTAATAAATGTAAAAACAAGGCATGTTCCTAGACCAGTTTGTCTCAGAAATACAGAAAAAGTAAGTATTTGTTCGTATCTTGTAAAAAAAAGTCAAAAAAGGTTATGAAAAAATGACGTCATGAGTTTCTTACACTTAAGGAGCCATCACTCAGTCAAAAATAGAGATATTGCTTTGAAATTTTGTTTGGGTATTTTCCATACTCAGTTCTCTCAAATATATTCCGGTTTTTCTAACATCTTTTAAAATTCTGATTTTGTGGTGATTTTTCCCAAACAAATCATTTTTTATTTTATTTTATGGGTCAAAAAACTTTGGAAATCCGAGAGTGCCATTTTAAAGAGAATGCTATTTTGTACCTTTGGTGGATTGCGTTTGCAATTTGATCTAAAACTGTTTTCTACGATTTCTCAAATATTTATCGTTTTACAACCAACATGACGTCATCAAAACATGATTATCTCCCCAACTAATAACCCAATTTATATTACATTTTTACAGCATACGTATAATTGTTGTAAACTCAGTTACTGAACATTTCAGCAAGATGCGCCGCATGTGTAAGAAGTTATTCAAGAAAACCCTCAGGGGGGGGGGGGGGGGTCTGCAAGCCCCCCCCCCCCCCCCCCCTATGGTGAGGGTTAACACAAACTATTTTCTATAAATCCAAATTGTATAATCAGGGAGACATAACTAGTGCCTACACTTGCCCAAAATAGGGCGAAAGTCTTAACAGCTTATCCACACAAAATGCTCAGAAGTAAAGAATGACAGCAACTTCCTGAAGATATAACTAAACACAAAGATCGTCCATCACCATGCATTACGAAACAAATCGCCAGAGCCGCCCTAAAGATGGACCGGTCTAAAGATGGACAAGCCGCCCTAAAGATGGACCGGTCTGTCGTCTTGGCCATACCAGGCCGCTTACAGAAAATAGTGTGCTTCGACACACTGCTCTGGTGCACGATTAAAAAAACACCGAATCCCCTCTGACGATAAACAAAAATTGTCTCCTACTTTTACTGCCTGTTCTGGTGGGTGGGCTCAGGCACGTAGCCAGGATTTCGTCCAGGGGTGAGGGGGCGGCGCCTCGAAAGGGCCCCTTCCCGAGCGTTGAAAGGGCCCCCTTCCCAAGCGTTGAAAGGGACAAACAAAACGGATGAAAAGGCACGTTACAAGGATGGAAAATGCAGTATGACAGGTATGGCATGGCCCATACCAACTTTTAGGAGCTGGAGTTAGCAAACTGCCATATCAAGTTTGGAACCGGCGTCACCAATTTGGAATCAGCTATATCAACTTATAATATTTTTAAGATCAAGACCTGGAACTCTTAAACAAATTGCGCTGCGGAGCGGCGCGAAAATGTTGAGTCTTATGCCCTGGAATGTTTTCTCATCAATGCGTCGCATTGCGTATGGTGCGGACCTCTATAATTGCTATATTGTGCGTTTAAAAATGAGGTAAAAAAGGGTTAAAGGGAACTATTTTGCCCAATTATATAGGAAAGTAGCAACATAACACATAAATGCGCCGAGAAACGGGCCGTTTTTTTCTAACCCGCATATAATTGAATTTGTAGTTAAATTGCGCCGCGGAGCGGCGCAAACATTTTGAATTGTATTCCCTGGACAACTGCATTCTTACTGTTAGAAGGCCCAGGGTCCCTTCAGATCGTCTAGGGGCCCATCCGACCTTTTCAACGCCCTTCCGACCTGTTCAGGGACTCATCTGGGATCTGCGAAACGAAAAGACATGATGTGGAGTGGGTGATATATATATATATATATATATATATATATATATATATATATATATATATATATATATATATATATATATATATATATATATATATATATATATATATATATATATATATATATATATATATATATATATATATATATATATATATATATATATATATATATATATATATATATATATATATATATATATATATATATATATATATATATATATATATATATATATATATATATATATATATATATAATACAAAGAGGGCTTACTCTACAAGAAAACAATCGGAGCGTTCGGGTATATTGTAACACCCTGACGAAGGGTGTTACAATATACCCGAACGCTCCGCTTTTAATATTTGTATCGTGGAGGAAGTCTTCTTTGTATTTAATCTTCATCTGGGATCTCTACGTGCTTTTGGCCCTTCCGGTCTGACCAGGGACTCCTCTGACCTTCCAAGAAGCCCCCTTTGTGTGTCAAGGGCATGTTTGGCATGTTCAGAGGTCCTTCCGACCTGCCCAGGGGCCCCTCCAGTCTGGCTAGGAACTCATCCGGCATGTTCAAGGGCCCTTCCGACCGGCCCAGGGACCCTTTCGGTCTAGCCAGGGGCCCCTCAGATTTGCCCAGGAGCCGCTCCGAACTGCCCAGCGACTCTTCTGGTCGGCCTGCGCTGGCTGCTTTGTCGCCCTGCCGACATGCTCAAGGGACCCTCCGATCTGCCCTGGGGCCCCTCCATGCTGGCTAGGAGTCAATTCGGCATGTTCTTACCCACCCAGGGGTCCTTTTGGTCTGGTCAGGGGCCCCTCCGATCTGCACAGGGGCCCTTTTAACTTTCCAGGAGCCCTCTGGTCTCTCCAGGGGTCCTCCAGCCTGCTAAGGGGCCCTTCCGACCTGGCAAGGGACCGCGTTGGCTGCTTTGTCGCCTTGCGACATGCTCCGAGGGCCCTCCGACCTGCCCTGGGGCCCCTCCGTGCTGACTAGGGGCACATTCGGTACGTTCAGGGGCCCTTCTGACCTACCTAGGGGCCCTTTCGGTCTGATCAGGGGGCCCTCTGGACCTGCACAGGGGCCCTTTTAACTTCCCAGGGGCCCTCTGGTCTGTCCAGGGGCCCTCCAACCTGTTTAGGGGCCCTTATGGCCTGGCAAGGGACTGCGCTGGCCGCTTTGTCGCCCTGCCGACATGCACAGGGGCCTGTCGACCTGCCCAGGTACTCCTCTGTGCTGGCTAGGGGCCCATTTGACGTGTTCAGGGGGCCCTCTGACCCGCTCAAGGGCCCTTTCGGTCTGGCCAGGGGCCCCTCTGACATGCACAGGACTCTTTTTAATGTCTAAGGGGCCCTCTGGTCTTTCAGAGACGGCCCTCGTAGCCCAAAGGGCATATGAAGTGCTCTTACCCCTCTAAAGACCACGCTTCGCGTGGTAAAGATCTCGTTGGCCCTTTTTGGCGCGCTGCACGCTCCGAAAAGGGCCCTCCTGGCCTCCAGGGGGGGGGGGGGGGGGCCTTGGCTACATTCCTGGGTGGGCTACATCGAAAAGTACTTGTGATGGTATTTGCAATCCCTTCATCTTGCGGAAAATAAACAATTTGACCATGCTGTGACAAAATGACGTCTCAGTGTCAGTGGTGTCTGTTCCACACACTATGCAGACGCTGCTGGCTGCAGCCGACTGGCCGGTGACTCAGCTGCTGGCGCCGGCCGGGTCGTCTGATTCACACTTATCTCCGTCTGCCACTGGCGACGAGGCCGCGCGACACGGCCAGGTCAGACCGCCGCCAGCCACCAGCCGGAGAGGTGACCGCTGCGGCGGCGGCCGGCCCGTCAGGCGGGCTGGCAGCCTCACCAGACAGAGCGCCGCCGGCACTGTCGACTGACGCCGGCACCAGACACCGTGACAGCGCGACTCCTCATTATATTGCCGACTGGCGCCGGCGGCGGCGTCAGATGGGTGTGTCGTCACACGCCCTCGGTCTCACGGTGTCAGAGTCTGACCTCGGTCTCACACGGTCAGAGTCTGACCTCGGTCTCTCACGGTCAGAGTCTGACCTCGGTCTCACACGGTCAGAGTCTGACCTCGGTCTCACGGTCAGAGTCTGACCTCGGTCTCACGGTCAGAGTCTGACCTCGGTCTCACGGTGTCAGAGTCTGACCTCGGTCTCACACGGTCAGAGTCTGACCTCGGTCTCTCACGGTCAGAGTCTGACCTCGGCTTTACAGTCTGACCTCGGTCTCACACGGTCAGAGTCTGACCTCGGTCTCTCACGGTCAGAGTCTGACCTCGGCTTTACAGTCTGACCTCGGTCTCACACGGTCAGAGTTTGACCTCGGCCTCACGGTGTTAGAGTCTGACCTCGGTCTCACGGTGTCAGAGTCTGACCTCGGTCTCACACGGTCAGAGTCTGACCTCGGTCTCTCACGGTCAGAGTCTGACCTCGGCTTTACAGTCTGACCTCGGTCTCACACGGTCAGAGTCTGACCTCGGTCTCTCACGGTCAGAGTCTGACCTCGGCTTTACAGTCTGACCTCGGTCTCACACGGTCAGAGTCTGACCTCGGTCTCTCACGGTCAGAGTCTGACCTCGGCTTTACAGTCTGACCTCGGTCTCACACGGTCAGAGTTTGACCTCGGCCTCACGGTGTTAGAGTCTGACCTCGGTCTCACGGTGTCAGAGTCTGACCTCGGTCTCACACGGTCAGAGTCTGACCTCGGCCTCACACGGTCAGAGTCTGACCTCGGTCTCTCACGGTCAGAGTCTGACCTCGGTCTCACACGGTCAGAGTCTGACCTCGGTCTCACACGGTCAGAGTCTGACCTCGGTCTCACGGTGTCAGAGTCTGACCTCGGTCTCACACGGTCAGAGTCTGACCTCGGTCTCTCACGGTCAGAGTCTGACCTCGGCTTTACAGTCTGACCTCGGTCTCTCACGGTCAGAGTCTGACCTCGGTCTCACACGGTCAGAGTCTGACCTCGGTCTCACACGGTCAGTCTGACCTCGGCCTCACATGGTCAGTCTGACCTTGACGTTTAAGAGCCTGAACACGATACCTGACAAGGGAAGGATCCTACTGTGGACTGGGTGGTGATGGTGCTGAAGAGCGACATTGGTAACTCGGACTTCAAATCATGAACAGTGATAAGTCATTTAAAATAACCACGGGTTATGTTGCTGAAAGAACTTCTGCGTAAGTTTCCGCATACGGCTTAGATGCTGAGCGCACTTTTGCCAACTTTCGGTTCGCATTATATACCTACCCGCATGAAACTGAGGATGGCTTATTATGCAATCCTCCACAAAGGGAGCTCGAAATATTTGCTTCCTTTGAGCTAAGTGTAAATGAGGCCTTCACTGAAAAGCTTAAGCAGTGCAAATATTTTGTGCTCAGCATGGTGTTATAAAATATGTCAGCGGCAGAACAAATTGCTGTGCTCCGTTGTCCGCACATCAATTAAGGCAAAACTACCTAGAAAAAGTGTGATGTATATTGTATAATACTCGCCTTAGTCTCAGCGATATCAACATGAACTTAATTAACTGAGCTTTTTAGGATGACAACTGGCTGCTTTGAAATAATGTGTTGCGAAGCGGTACATTTCCACGCAGCATACTGCACTCGATTCGGCAACCAGCTCAGGTCATTGTAAGAAAACGACATTGGAGCTGCATTTGGGGAACTTCTCTCCAGTGAAATGCGCAATCAAAACACGAGTACTAGTGTAGCATTGTAGTGACAAATTGTGACCGCTCGTCGACAGAAGTTTATGATATATTTACTTACGTCTTTTAATTTGGGTGCGAAACCAACTGAAGTATGCAAGTATAAAATGCATATTTCCACTGATTTTTGCATTATCGTTTAACTGAGCATTGACGGAACTTAACAAATGCGTTTGTTTTGGTATTAACTTTGTTATCAAAATATGCGGCCTCAAATCATCTAGATGTTGAGCAGGTTGGACAAACTCAAAATAGACCATCAGCAGTGAGTCGATTAGTACTGATCTGTTAGATGATGGACACGGATGACTCATGGCTGACTTGGCAACTCTCTATTGACGCTTAGTGGCTGAATCTATGTCCCGCAGAAGATACAGCGTTATATTTGTAGCAGTGGCCTCGAGGAAGGGGGGGAGGGGAAGACAAAGAGCGGGAGGATGAACGGAGACAGAGAAGAATGAAAGTGGAGATGTAGTAGAAGGATCAGGGGAGAGGAGGAGCGGAAAGGGAGATGAAGGAGGGGAAATGGAGGAGAAGGACCTGAGAAAGAGAGTAAGAGGGAAGGAGTGGGAGATGTGCGCCGATTGCATCCTTCTGAACCCTGCTTTAGCAAGCTAAGTAGCTGTTGGATAGTTCTGTTGTTTTGTGTATTTTTTGAGGAACCACATTATATTTAGATATAAGGATTAGATATTTAGTTTTGTGGATCGCTTAAGTATTATTTTTAAGCATTCATAGTTAGCTGTTACCTCTTACTTGCTTTTTAAAGGACTTTTCATTCTAGCTTGTGTGCGCCAAAATTGTCTTAGTCTTATTTTTGTGTTATTAGTTGCAGGGTTGGATAAGTAGATATTTTAGAAAATTAGGGATAATTAAGGTGTATTTAGTATTCAGTTTATTTAAGGATTAGATATTTAGTCTAGTATTAGGTGCACTCATAGCTGATTTGTGTTACTAGCTTTACCTAGATCTAGTTAAGGTTTAGAAGAAGAAAAAACAAACAAAAAAACAAAAAAAGTTAAGTTAAGTTAGTAAAGTATTGAAAAGTGCATAGTACCTAAGTTATATACCTAAGTTACTAGTGTATTCAAATGAGCATGACTAGGATGCAGGCGAAGGTAGCAGAGCTAGAGGCCCTCCAGGCTAGAGTAGCGGAGCTTGAGGCACAGTTAAGTAAGTGTAGGTGTAGAGATGAGCCGCAGGAGGGTGTAGCTCCTGACCAAGGAACGTATGCACAGATTGTGGTTAGGGGGTCAGAAAAGGAGCCTACAGGATCAGGGACCAGTGGTAGTTCTGATAGGGGCATAAGGGAGGAGGATAAGGCAAAGGTGGATAGTGCGGCTGGGGTTTGGAAGTGTGTTGGAGGGTCACGTTTCTGGAGACCCAACATTGTGGAAAGTAATGCTAGGGCCACAGACAGTAAGGATGAGGAGGGGTGCTGGGTAATGGAGGGTGGTAGCAGAATCTGGAGGAGGAAGAGGGAAGGGGATCAGGAGGGATGGATAAAAGTTCAGGGTAGAGTCAGGCAGTACAGCCCCAGGGAACATCAGCAGGTTACACTAGCAAATAGGTTCAGTGCGTTAGAGTCAGCAGCTGAAAGTGACAGGGAACAGATTCAGCATTTAGTGGTTGGGGACTCAAGGGTAAGGCCCTTAAGGCGAACATTCTGTGGGAAGAGGGACAAATGTATAGTCAAACCGGGGGCAAAAGTAGTTGATATGGGCCCTGTCATTGAGGCAGAACTTGGTAGGAGTAGCCCGGAGACAGTTATAATACAGGTGGGGGTGAACAACATAGGACCTAGGCAGAGTGTGAGAATAGTAGCGGAGTACCGGAGCCTGCTGCAGAGGTTGAAGGAGTCCAGGAAACCAGTCATTGTGACTGGCATCCTCCCTCGCTGTGGAGCCAGTGAGGAGTGGTACTCGAGAGCTCTGTCTGTGAACAGCTCAGTTCAGAACTTATGTTCAGCTATGGGGCTTAGTTATGTAGACTTATGGGATCAGTTCTATGAGTGGCATAGGTACTATATGAAGGATGGGCTTCACTTATCGGATGAGGGGGCAAGGGCTTTGGGAGATGCCTACAGAAGTGTCATTCAGGGAAACTAGGTAGGAGGGGGGTTCAGGGACGCTAGTACTAGGGCATCAGGAAGTAAGCATTGGTAGAAGTTCATGTCAGAATAGGACAGTAGATCATAATTCCCTCAGAATTAGTAGAGTCAGCTCAAAGTATAAGATCACGTGTGTTGCTGAATGCCCAAAGTATTAGGTCTAAATTTGATGAGTTTGAGTGTTATGTTGCCCTTGAAAAGCCTGATATCATTTGTGTAACCGAGACATGGGTTAGTGAGGGGTATAATATGGATAGGCTACAGGATTTCGAGTTACAAGGGTATAACATGTTCTCATACTGCAGAGAATCACGGCAGGGAGGCGGAGTGTTTGTATATGTAAATAGCTTGTACTGCGCTACTAGAGTTGATGATTCTAGTAAAGTAAAAGAAGTAGAATCAATCTGGCTTGACATTAAAATTGGTACAGGAAACAGAGGAAGGTTGAGGATAGGTGCATTTTACAGACCAGGGAATCTTCCAAGGAACTCCCAAGCTGAAACAGACCAAGATATTTGTGAGGAAATACGTAGGAACTTTCGGGCTCAGTGTCTTATTATGGGAGATTTTAACTTAAGAGGATACGAAAGTATAGCAGAGGAAACAAATGAGTGTAGGTTGTATAGGCAAATCTTTGAAGAGGAGCTTTTCATGCATCAGTTTGTAACAGAGCCAACCAGACATTGCTCCATTCTAGACCTTGTATTCTCAGACAACAGTGATCTAGTTAGTGACATAAGTATTTGTGCAGGTCTAGGAACCAGTGATCACAATATGGTTAAATTCAATATCTCATCAGAAATGAGGCCCAAAGATAACCTTATTATGGTTCCAAACTTCAGCCGGGCTGATTTTGATGGTATTAGAAATGACCTCGCACAGATAAAATGGAACGTTGAGTTGGCAGGTTTAGATGCATGTGAGGCCTGGAATGTTTTCAAAGCTAGATTTAGCCAAATTCAAAATCGGCATATACCCCTCAGGCACAAACATAACAGAACCAAGGGCAATCCAGTTTGGCTTACCCCAGAAGTAAGGAGTGCTATACAAGCTAAAAGAAGTGCATTTGGCATTTTGAAGGGATCTTCACTAGATATAAATCAGAAGGCCTACCAGAATGCAAGAAATTCAGTTAAGAAAAAGGTCAGAGCAGCTAAAAGGGCAAAGGAACTTGATTTAGCTAGACATTGTAATGCAGATAGTAAGAAGTTCTTCAGTTTTTATAAGTTAAGTACAGTTTCCAAAAATATAGGTCCATTTAAGGTAGATGATGTGTTAGTTAGCAAGGACAGTGAAATGGTTGAAGTGCTTAATGATCAGTTTCAATCTGTCTTTACTATTGAGGACCAGAGTAGTATTGCAGCACTTCAGCCTGAGCTAGAGACAGAGGAGACTATAGGAGAGCTGGGTGGCATAAGTAGTGAACTTGTTCTAGAATATCTAAAGAAAGTAAGGCCTAACAAGGCAGAAGGACCTGATGAAATCCATGCTAGACTTTTAAGAGAATCTGAAAGGGAGTTGTCGGTTCCATTAGCCATAATATTTTCTAAATCACTTGCAGATAGTAAAATTCCACTTGATTGGAAAAGAGCAAATGTTGTTCCTATTCATAAAAAGGGAGATAGAAGTAAAGAGGAAAACTATAGACCAGTTAGTCTGACCTCATTAGTCTGCAAGGTGCTTGAATCAATCATCAAAGATAAGATTGTTGAATTCTTGGACCAAAATGAACTCATCAAGGATACACAGCATGGCTTTAGGAAGGGCCGTTCTTGTTTAACTAATCTTCTGGAGTTTTTGGATGTTGCAACAGATAGCGTTGATCAGGGTAAACAGCTAGATGTAGCTTTTCTTGATTTCAGTAAAGCATTTGACAAAGTCCCCCATACAAGACTGGGGTTGCAACTTAAAATTCATGGGATCAGGGGTAAGATTCTGGATTGGATAGAAACGTGGCTTTCAGGACGCCAGCAAAGGGTTATATTGAATGGGTGCCAATCACAATGGAAGGAGGTTCTCAGTGGGGTTCCACAGGGCTCAGTCCTGGGCCCATTGCTTTTTATAATATTTGTGAATGCAATTGAGAACAGTATAGACAGCAAAGTCTTGAAATTTGCAGACGATCTAAAAGTTGTCAGGATTATTAGAGGAAAACATGATCAGGATGTTTTTCAATCAGATCTGGACAAGCTAGTTGAGTGGTCTGAAGCATGGCAGATGAAATTCAATTTGAGTAAATGTAAGATTATGCATGCTGGACGGGTTAGCAGTAAACATAGGTATGAAATGGGTGGGCAGAAAATGGAGCAGATTGAAAAGGAAAGAGATTTAGGTGTCGTGGTAAACAATAGACTATCAGCGTCAGACCAGGTTGTAGAAGCTAGGAAAAAGGCACTTAGAATGCTAGGGGCCATTAACAGAAATGTTTCCTACAAGAGTGAAAAGGTAATAACAAAACTGTATTGTGCATACGTTAGACCACATTTGGAGTATTGTGTACAAGCCTGGTCTCCAACATATGAGAAAGATTGCTGGTTGTTAGAAAGAGTTCAAAAAAGGGCAACAAAAATGATTAATTGTCTTGGTAGTTTACCTTATGAAGATAGATTAAGGAAATTGGGTATGTTTTCACTTAGATATAGAAGGCTAAGAGGAGATCTAATTGAAGTCTTCAAATTTGTAAATAGTCAGCATTCTGGATATTTAAAGGGTATGTTTGAGTTCAATAGGGAAAATCGAGGTAGAGGTCATCAGCATAAACTCATTATGAAACAAAGTAGGACTAGGCTACGACAGTCATTTTTCAGTAGAAGGGTTGTAGGACATTGGAATATGCTACCAGGGGATGTCGCTGATGCAGTGACACTTGCTTCCTTCAAAATTAGATTAGATAAATACTTTACAGAGAAGGGATTAGTTCATAAATACTCGTGGGATTAGCCTTCTTTTATGCAGGTAGAGTAAGGTGATTTGAAGGGGCGAGACTGGTGGAGGGGGTGGGGGGATGGGGGGGGGGGGGGTGGGGTGGGGTGCAACCTCGAATGGGCCCAAGAGGCTCTTTGTTGCACTTTTCTTTTATGTCTTTATGTCTTTATGTCTAGATTAAGTAACCCAGGAGCAGGGGTTCGAGACCCAAGGTTGAGGGAGGAGACGGAGTATGAGAAGGCAGAAGAGGTGGTTCAGCGGGGGCGTGCCGGGAGGAGACGGAGTATGAGAAGGCAGAGGAGGTGGTTCAGCGGGGGCGTGCCGGGAGGAGACGGAGTATGAGAAGGCAGAGGAGGTGGTTCAGCGGGGGCGTGCTGGGAGGAGACGGAGTATGAGAAGGCAGAGGAGGTGGTTCAGCGGGGGCGTGCCGGGAGGAGACGGAGTATGAGAAAGCAGAGGAGGTGGTTCAGCGGGGGCGTGCCGGGAGGAGACGGAGTATGAGAAGGCAGAGGAGGTGGTTCAGCGGGGGCGTGCCGGGAGAAGACGGAGTATGAGAAGGCAGAGGAGGTGGTTCAGCGTGGGCGTGCCGGGAGGAGACGGAGTATGAGAAGGCAGAGGAGGTGGTTCAGCGGGGGCGTGCCGGGAGGAGACGGAGTATGAGAAGGCAGAGGAGGTGGTTCAGCGGTGGGCGTGCCGGGAGGAGACGGAGTATGAGAAGGCAGAGGAGGTGGTTCAGCGGTGGGCGTGCCGGGAGGAGACGGAGTATGAGAAGGCAGAGGAGGTGGTTCAGCGGGGGCGTGCCGGGAGGAGACTGAGTATGAGAAGGCAGAGGAGGTGGTTCAGCGTGGGCGTGCCGGGAGAAGACGGAGTATGAGAAGGCAGAGGAGGTGGTTCAGCGGGGGCGTGCCGGGAGGAGACGGAGTATGAGAAGGCAGAGGAGGTGGTTCAGCGGTGGGCGTGCCGGGAGGAGACGGAGTATGAGGAGAAGAAGGAGGTGGCTCAGCGGTGGGCGTGCCGGGAGGAGACGGAGTATGAGAAGGCAGAGGAGGTGGTTCAGCGGGGGCGTGCCGAAAGGAGACGGAGTATGAGAAGGCAGGGGAGGTGGTTCAGCGGGGGCGTGCCGGGAGGAGACGGAGTATGAGAAGGCAGAGGAGGTGGTTCAGCGTGGGCGTGCCGGGAGGAGACGGAGTATGAGAAGGCAGAGGAGGTGGTTCAGCGTGGGCGTGCCGAAAGGAGACGGAGTATGAGAGGGCAGAGGAGGTGGTTCAGCGGGGGCGTGCCGGGAGGAGACGGAGTATGAGAAGGCAGAGGAGGTGGTTCAGCGTGGGCGTGCCGGGAGGAGACGGAGTATGAGAAGGCAGAGGAGGTGGTTCAGCGGTGGGCGTGCCGGGAGGAGACGGAGTATGAGGAGAAGAAGGAGGTGGCTCAGCGGTGGGCGTGCCGGGAGCAGACGGAGTATGAGAAGGCAGAGGAGGTAGTTCAGCGGGGGCGTTCCGGGAGGAGACGGAGTATGAGAAGGCAGAGGAGGTGGTTCAGCGGGCGCGTGCCGGGAGGAGACGGAGTATGAGAAGGCAGAGGAGGTGGCTCAGCGGTGGCGTGCCGGGAGGAGACGGAGTATGAGAAGGCAGAGGAGGTGGTTCAGCGGTGGGCGTGCCGGGAGGAGACGGAGTATGAGAAGGCAGAGGAGGTGGTTCAGCGGTGGGCGTGCCGGGAGGAGACGGAGTATGAGGAGAAGAAGGAGGTGGCTCAGCGGTGGGCGTGCTGGGAGGAGACGGAGTATGAGAAGGCAGAGGAGGTGGTTCAGCGGGGGCGTGCCGGGAGGAGACGGAGTATGAGAAGGCAGAGGAGGTGGTTCAGCGGGGGCGTGCCGGGAGGAGACGGAGTATGAGAAGGCAGAGGAGGTGGTTCAGCGGTGGGCGTGCCGGGAGGAGACGGAGTATGAGAAGGCAGAGGAGGTGGTTCAGCGTGGGCGTGCCGGGAGGAGACGGAGTATGAGAAGGCAGAGGAGGTGGTTCAGCGTGGGCGTGCCGGGAGGATACGGAGTATGAGAAGGCAGAGGAGGTGGTTCAGCGGTGGGCGTGCCGGGAGGAGACGGAGTATGAGGAGAAGAAGGAGGTGGCTCAGCGGTGGGCGTGCCGGGAGGAGACGGAGTATGAGAAGGCAGAGGAGGTAGTTCAGCGGGGGCGTTCCGGGAAGAGACGGAGTATGAGAAGGCAGAGGAGGTGGTTCAGCGGGGGCGTGCCGGGAGGAGACGGAGTATGAGAAGGCAGAGGAGGTGGTTCAGCGGTGGGCGTGCCGGGAGGAGACGGAGTATGAGAAGGCAGAGGAGGTGGTTCAGCGGGGGCGTGCCGGGAGGAGACGGAGTATGAGAAGGCAGAGGAGGTGGTTCAGCGGTGGGCGTGCCGGGAGGAGACGGAGTATGAGAAGGCAGAGGAGGTGGTTCAGCGGTGGGCGTGCCGGGAGGAGACGGAGTATGAGAAGGCAGAGGAGGTGGTTCAGCGGGGGCGTGCCGGGAGGAGACGGAGTATGAGAAGGCAGAGGAGGTGGTTCAGCGGGGGCGTGCCGGCAGGAGACGGAGTATGAGAAGGCAGAGGAGGTGGTTCAGCGGTGGGCGTGCCGGGAGGAGACGGAGTAAGAGAAGGCAGAGGAGGTGGTTCAGCGGGGGCGTGCCGGGAGGAGACGGAGTATGAGAAGGCAGAGGAGGTGGTTCAGGGGGGGGGGGCGTGCCGGGAGGAGACGGAGTATGAGGAGAAGAAGGAGGTGGCTCAGCGGTGGGCGTGCCGATCAGAAAGACGCGATGACTCAGCGGCGGCGGCGGAGCCAGCCGGCCCGAACCAGCCGCCATCTGGCACCGGCCACAACCAAAACACTGAACCAGGTAAAAATAAATACCGGCCGTGGAGGAAAGAATGCACCGCAGCCCCGACTATCGGTGATGGTCGCTAGTGACATCTATTGGCAGAACAGTGCACTAGTGTTGCTTCGAGAGCGCCCACTCTGGGCCACTCGTACTCATCCCGCGACCCCACGACCCAAGGTACCTTGCTACAGCAGTGGCGGCGGAACGTATTTTCGGATGGGGGCAAAGAAACCCAGGGGACTCCCCTCTCCACGGTCAACCCCACGGCCAACCCCCACACAGCCCCCCCCCCCCCCCTCCTCAACGGAAAAAAATGAAAAATGGTATCTCCTCGGATTTAGGCCACTATATTTTTGCAGGGCCTCTAAATGGTCGCAAACAAGTCGGACAGGCCCATATGAGGGCCTTTCGAGGGCCCCCGAGGGCCTACCGAGGGCCCCTTCAGGCCGACTGAGGGCCTTCTGTCGGCCTTAGAGGGCCCCTCAGGCTAGCGGGGGGGGGGGGGGGGGGGGTGACAGGACACATTGGCGAGTGTCATTTTGCCAAATGTTATTTTGGCGAATGCATATTGTCGAAGGACACTTTGACGACATGTCTTTTTGACGACATGTGAATATGCCGAAAGCAAAATGGCGAATGCCTTTTTGTTGAAATGCCTTTTTGCCGACATGTCATTTTGTCGAAATGTCTTTTTGCCGACATGTCAAAAGATCGAAATGTGATTTTGCCGACATGTGAAAAAGTCGAAATGTCCTTTGCCGAATGTCATTTTGCCGACATGTGAAAAGATAAAAATGTTTTTTCGCCGAAATGTGATTTTGCCGACATGTGAAAAAGTCGAAATGCCTTTTTGCCGACATGTGAAAAAACCGAAATGTAATTTTGACGAATGTTACTTTGTCGACGTGTGAAGAGGTCGAAATGCTTTTTTGAAGAAATGTCATTTTGTCGACATGTGAAAAAGTCTAAATGCCTTTTTTGCCGAATGTCATTTTATCGACATGTGAAATGTTCTATTTTGTTTTTGCCGAATGCCGAATACCTGTGGTGCCATGCGCAGCAATTGTCGTCATGTGTCAATATTGTTAGTGCGCCTGATGTTGATGTTTATGCGCCTTTGTTTCTTATACCTACCTGAACCAAACCTATACATATACCAAACCTGGTATAGGTATATACCAAACCTGAAAAAAAAATCACTCGGTCTGAGGGGCTCTAGGTCTGAGGGAGCCCTTTGCCAGCCTGAGGAGACCCTTTGTCAGCCTGTGGGCTGACAAAGTGTCCTGATTGTTCCGTTCCTGTTCTATTCCGTCTGAGGGGCTTTTGGTTGGCGTGAGGGGCCCACGGTCGGGTTGAGGGGATCCTCCGGCGCCCCGAATTTGGGATCTTTGTCGGCCTGATGGACCCACAGTCAACCTGAGCGGTCCTCGGTCGGCTTGAGAGGACCTCGATCGGCCTGAAAGAGAACTCGTCGGCTTGAGCGGGCCCCCCTGTCGACCTGAGGGGCCCTCGTGCGGCATGAGGGGCCCTTAGATGATTTATAGGCCTGATAGAGCCCTTGCCATGCCTGAGCGGGTCCCAGGCTGGTCTGAGAGGGCGATTATCGAGGTCTGAGAGGGCCTCGCACCTCCGGCGGTCACTGGCCGGAGGGGCGCCGTCACTGGCCGGAAGGGCCAGTGACGGCGCCCCTCCGTCCCTGGCGCAAAAGCACGCCATTGGCTCCAGAGGGGCACCGTCATTGGCCGAAGGGGCACTGTAACTGGCCGATGGGGCGTCTTCACTGGCCGCAAGAGTGCCGTCACTGGCCGGAGGAGTGCCATCACTGGCCAGATGGGCGCCGTCACTAGCCGAAGTGGCGCTGCCACTGGCTAGAGGGGCGCCGTCATTAGCCGGAGGGGCGCCGTCACTGGCCAGATGGGCGCCGTCATTAGATGGAGGGGCGCCGTCACTGAACAGCGTGGCGCTGTCATTGGCTGGAGGGGCGCAGTCACTGGCCGGAGGGTCGCCGTCATTTGCCGGTGGGGTGCCGTCATTGGCCGGAGGGGCGCCGTCATTTGCCGGTGGGGCACCGTCACTGGCCGGAGAGGGGCCGTCACTGGTCAGAGGGGCGCTGTCACTAGCCAGAGGGGCGCCGTCACTAGCCAGAGGGGCGCCGTCACTAGCCAGAGGGGCGCCGTCACTGGCCAGAGGGGCGCCGTCATTAGCCAGAGGGGCGCCGTCACTGGCCAGAGGGGTGCCGTCATTAGCCAGAGGGGCGCCGTCACTAGCCGAAGTGGCGCTGTCACTGGCCAGAGGGGCGCCGTCATTAGCCGGAGGGGCGCCGTCAATGGCAGGGGGTTCCGTCCCTGGCCGCAAAAGCACCGTCACTGGCCGGAGGGGCGTCCTCACTGGCCGGAGGGGCGCCGTCATTAGCCGGAGGGGCGCCGTCACTGGCCGGAGGGGCGCCGTCATTAGCCGGAGGGGCGCCGTCACTAGCCAGAGGGGCGTCCTCACTGGCCGGAGGGGCGCCGTCACCTGGCCATAGGGCGGCACATGGCTAGGTAGCGGCATCTGACCTGAGGGCGGTGCCCCGCCAGAACGCGGTACGTGACCTGAGGACGGGACCTGGCCTGAGGGCGGCACCTAGCATGAGAGCGGCACCTGGTTTGAAGGTGGCACCTGACCAGGGGGCGGCATCTGGCTTGAGGGCGGCACATGGCCTGAGGGCGGCACATGACCTGAGGGCGGCACATGACCTGAAGGCGGCATCTGGCCAGGGGCGGCACCTAGCCTGAGGGCGGCTCCTGATCTGAGTGCAGCAAATGGCAGATATCAAACCCCGTAAGCATGTTTATTTCCGGGACTTCGGCGCGGGAATTGATCTGCTTACGAGGCCCTTCCACGCCTTCGGCGCGGAGGGGGCGCGGGGGCGGCCGCCCCCCTGTATCCGCCCGCAGGGGGTTGGGCGGCTGCCCCCCGCCGCCCCCTGTATCCGCCCCTGCCTCAGAGGGGCCCCGCATTTCGTAAGGGGGGAGGGGCACGTTGGCCAGTGTGTGTCCCTTGTGTGCGCCTCTGGTAGGAGGCACACTTCGTGTCATATTTTATATGTTGATCTTTTTTCCTCCTGAGAGCTTTGACCCGTTACACATTTTCGCGATAACTTCGCTTTCTATATTTTCGTGGTGGGGCCCTTCGGATGAAAATAACAAATGCAAACTTTCACTTTTAATTTGTAAGATATACATCTGGATTTTTTTTAAATTAAAAAAATACAACTGGACAGGGGCCCCACCGGGCCGCCTCATAGGGGCCCCGCATTTCGTAAGGGGGCACGGGCCCGTGTGCCCCCTTGTGTGCGCCTCTGGGCCCCTCGGATTAAAATATAAAAGGTATAACTTTTACTTTCATTTGTAAAATAAATCCTGATTTTTATTAAATAAAAAATACAACCAAATAATGACCTCAGCCCCCGCGAGACCACCTCAGAGGGGCCCCGCATTTCGTAAGGGGGGGACACGGGCCCGTGTGCCCTCCCCCCCCCCCACACACACACCTTGTGTGCGCCTCTGCTTGCAGATACCGAACGCTCTGCGGAGCGATAATTTTCCAACTGAAAATTCTCCCCGACAGAGTAGATGCCGAACGAGCGAAGGGGAAATTATCGGCGATAATTATCCAGCGGAGAATATCCAAAGGAAAACAATTTCCAGATACCGAACGCACGCTTGAATTAATTTACGGATGCACATTAGCGCATTATGTCATGGACTAAGTCAGGACAGTCGTGATGTGCTAAGATGAAAATCGAAAATAAAACTCACTTCATTTGTGGAAAAAATACATTCGAATTTTCTCCTTATAAAAAAGACACAGTTCCACAATGTTTGTGTCCACAATCCACAATGTAGCGCCAGAATTGTCTGAAACAATTGTGCTGCCAAATGGCAGCGTAAAGGTTTTCTCTATAGCTCAATAATGACGTTATCATCCCAAATGTAAAAACTTAATTTGTATAAAGTTAAGTGACATTTCGAGAGAAAACAAAATATATCACCATCGTTTTCAGCAGCACTTTCTTCATATTTTCGACTACAACCAGCGTATATTTGACAACTTTCAGAAAGGTGAAACATTCCCTTTAAACTGAGATTTCATCAACCTATAATCATGCAAATAACCTAAGAAACAAGTAGGTAGCATAGGAAAGAAATCAAGAAGGTCATCTCCCTTTAAACGCAGTAACATGACTTTAAAGTGCGAGTTTTTTTTCCTGAGGAATATCCCGTGCTGGGGCACAGGGCAGCCACCATTTACTATTTAGACCCCTTCTAGCAGACCCCTTCTTTAGACCCCTTCTAGCAGAGATATTGTTGGAATGCCAGCTCGAAAAATTATATACCACCTGCAGCTGACAAATAAATGGTTTTAACTTATCTTGAGACGCGATATGGCTATGGCATGGACTACTACTGGTACTGAAGATGACTGAAGTATTGTAAATGGCGGGCCATCTGAGAACCCGCTTTTCAACGAGCATTTTCCGACAAGCTACTCGAGAGATTGCTGAACCCTTCAGTGCATGTGCCAGAGCTCGTCCCAATTTACATCAATGTCCCGCATATTGTCATTTTCTTGTACCAATATATTAGTAAAGATCAGGGCACGCTGTGCAGCATCTGCCACGGAGTTGCCAGATATCTTTTCCGAATGCCATCGCAAAAACAGAGTCTCGAGCGGTTTGCCGTGTGTAGTAGATATGTGCACTGTGCAATCTCAAAATACCGATGCCGAACAGCCCAATGCATAGTTGAATGGTCGAACTCATCAAAGTAAGCCGCACCGAACACTCATCTGTAGATGAAGTGGCTTCGGCCGAAACACAAAGTTAACTCTGGGATATGCATAAGTGAAAGTAGGACACTATCACAGCGCAGACACGCGCACAAATCCTTCCCGACCCGGACTGCCCTGCGCTGTCCTCCGTGCGGCCAGAGCCGGAGACTGCCGCGGGCCATGGCGGGCCGTAACCGCGCATGGTCGGTTCCAGGGACGGCGGGCGGGGTGTACCACAACAGTCATCACTGAGCCAATGCGGGTACTGTCCCTTCAACTTCTTTTTCCTTTGAAACGTTAAAGGGAATAGGTCACCTTGAAAGTTGTTTTGAAGTTCAACCATACGGTACATCTTGAGCTCAAAACTATGAATATGACTTTGGTTTGGACAACTGATGGATATATGTGGAGAAAGAAGTAAGTTTCTCTTTCTATTTCACGAGAAATCGTACGATAGCAGCTGGCGTTATGGCTCCGCCCCGCTCCGCCTGACGCAAAGTACAGTCTCTGACAAGGGGCCGCCGCGCCGTCCGGGCGGCTGAACGGATATTAACGAGGCGTCGTGACCAGAGACTACGTGCCAGAGAGTGTACCTGCCTCCGGCGGCGGCGAGCGGCGAGAGAAATGTCCTGATCGTGGCCCGGAACAGCGGATATGAAACCGGGCCCACTAGTCCTGTGTAGAAATTACTTAAACGTAGGGAGGTAATTCTTTCACCACAACCCATTTTTAGATCTGCTCTACAAATCTGCCATCTCAGTCAAAAACTCCATGTTAAAGGTGAACTATTCCCTTTAAATAGTCTTGTGAAGTTGTTTCAGTTATTCAAGCACTTGCCATAAAGGAAATAGTTCACCTTCGGAATTTTTTTCAGAACACGATTTTATTATATTTTTAATACAGTTTCTTTTTTTCTTTTCAAAAATGGTCCTACATCGCGCCAATTCAGGACAGAAGGTCGTACATTATTAATGTTATGGTGTGCGTTATTGGTCTGCGCATGCTCAGACCAGTGCTGGCACTCTCAGACGGTACGGTATATCATATATGCGCCGCATTCCTTCGCCAAAAAGTCAAATATCTTCGGCTGGAGAATCTTTTCAAACAAGAAAAGTTACAGATAAGGATTTCTCAACACGGGCTACAAAACTGCTATTTCAGTTCAAAATCCCATGTTGAAGGTGAACTATTTCCTTTAAAGGAAATAATTCACCTTCACATGGGGTTTTGAACCGAAATAGCAGTTTTGTAGCCCATGTTGAGAAATCCATATCTGCAACTTTTCTTGGCTGAAAAGACTCTCCAGCGGAAGATATTTGACTTTTTGGCGAAGGAATGCGGCGCAAATATGATATACCGTACCGTCTGAAAGTGCCAGCACAGCCAGGGAGCATGCGCAGACCAATAACGCACACCATTAAATTAATAAGTTACGTCCTTCTGTCTTGAATTGGCGCGATGTAGGACCATTTTTGAGAAAAAAGGAACTGTATTACAAAATATAATAAAATCGTGTTCTTAAAAAATTCCCGAAGGTGAACTATTTCCTTTAAAGGAAATAGATCACCTTCGGAAATTTTTCAGAACACGATTTTATTATATTTTTTAATACAGTTTCTTTTTTTTCAAAAATGGTCCTACATCGCGCCAATTCAGGACAGAAGGTCGTAAATTATTAATGTTATGGTGTGCGTTATTGGTCTGCGCATGCGCCCTGGTAGTGCTGGCACTCTCAGACGGTACGGTATATCATACGGTATATACGGTCAGACACGGTCAGACATATCATACGGTCAGACGGTACGGTATTCAAAATCCCATGTTGAAGGTGAACTATTTCCTTTAAATGTGTGTAATGCAACTCACACAATACAAGCTTGCTATTGCTCCAGAAAAAAATAACTAGTACAAACATCATTATAGAAGATGGAGAATCGACACAAACTTGCTTTGCACGGCACAGTCTGCACTCACTGCAGGGGCCACCTAAGCGGATACCATCGTACAATGGTTACGATCTTTCTAAAACAAATAATTGAACCTTTAGACCATGGTTGTGAGCGACATAAATGTCATCGAGTGACAGAGTGACTTCATGACCCTTATACGACAACCAGCGGTGGCATAAATCCAATGCAATCAGACGTCCGAAAGGACACACCTGGACACCAGATGCGTTCCTGACGAAATGCGCGAAACCACAGCTTCACCGCGGCCTCGGTCGTTCACGCAGAGTGGGCACAGGCGCAGCTCGTCGATTGTTTATTGCTAACATAGTCGTCACCGCAGCCAGTACGAGCTCTCCTAGTTTCGCAGACTGCTGGTTGTGTTAGTACTCGACAACATGTGACTGCGTCACCGTGCCGTCACCGTGCCCAGCGTTCACCGGCAGTATCAGAAGTCAGAACAACCAACAACATGGTGCGGAGAGGCAGCAACAACAAACACAGGCACACGGCAGTGCGCAGCGCGGCGGCAATATACACACAACAGTCCACGCGCTCACACATATATGTATGTATATTTGCATCCGTGACCTAGCTGCACACAGGCTGAGGAGATTCAGCAAAGCAGAGAGACAGCAGGGTACGCATTACCTACCAACAGCAGACTGACCAACTGATAGCGCACACCAAATGCAACCCGATAACATCCGCGTCATACACGCCGGAACTTGACTAGCAGTCGGATCTACAGCAGGAGACGGCAGCAGCAGTGCAGGCAGTGCTGAGTGCCCCGGGTCACAGTCCCCGGTCCCCGGTCACAGCGGAGCGTCTGGCCCGACCCGACCAGACCTGACACGCGGCACACGACCGGGCGGGTCATCCGGCCGTGCCAGACACCTGCCGTTCCGTATCATCCCGCCATCTCGTTACATCCATCACCGCCCCCTCATCTGGACGCGGCAGGCGCCTTACAGAGCTGTACCGTGCCGAGGGTACCATGCGGTGCAGTGTGGCGCGGCGCGGTGCGGCGTGGTGCGGCGCGGTGCGGTGCAGTGCAGCCCTCACTGCTCACCTGCCACGGACACCACGGCCTCGGAGGATACCGACCCCAGAGCGTTAGTGGCCACACACCGGTACAGGCCGGCGTCCTCTGTGGGAGCACGAACGGCGTGCACAGCGCAGTCAGTCGTAAGCCGGCCAGGCAGGCACAGCAGGCAGTAGCCGCTGATTCGATGCTGCTGCCCGGAGACCCGAGGTCAAACAGCTATCACATCACAGTTAGTCACAGCTGGCAGACGCCGCTGATTCGATGCTGCTGCCCGGAGACCCGAGGTCAAACAGCTATCACATAGCTACCACAAAGTAAAGAAGAGCCCCCAAAACGAGTTAACAGTGCAGCAAAAATGTTCATCGCATTTACAAAACATGTGATACCGATGGAACGAAACTATGTGTATGCACAGATCCCCTGCGAACATCAGTAATATTATGCTCTCAGCGCTCAGAGCATTAACCAACCTCTAGATGAGCCAAACCTGGATTATTCGCACAACTCATGTCTGCACCTGAGATCCCACCCACTCATGTGACCCACCCGCCACCTATAACCTGCGGTACCCACCTGCGAACGCCTCTCGGACGGCCAGCCGATAGATGGCGTTGGCGGCGTCGGTGTGGTAAGGGGAGCCGGCGCCGGGCCCGACTGGTCGACCGTCCTTGGTCCATACGACGTCCGGCTGCGGCGCCGCCTCCACCAGACACTTGAGCTCGAACGCGGCGCCACGAGAGACGAACACGTCCGAGAGAGGCTTCAGCAGGACCGGGGTCCGCGCCGGACCGTCTGGGGGACAGGTATCGGTGTTAGGTGACCGGAGGGGGGGGGGGGGGGGGACTGACCAGAGCCCTCGCCGGTGCGTCTTGGGGGCAGGTGTGGGTGTTGAGAGTTGACAGGGCTGGACGCTCAACAGCGGTCAGCCAATTGCTTTAGGCCGGGAGGTAGACATTGACAACTGAGCATAAACAGAGGGCAGATGAAGCACGGCTCGCCAATGGCATAACGAGCCCTCGCCGCAAATATGTAATTCTCGCAAATATGTGTTCTTGAACATTGAACCAACGAAAAACGAAAAATCATGCCTAAATACTCGAGGAGTTACTCCCAATCGATTACACTAGCGTGCAACATTCCTTTAAGGAACGGCACAAGTCAACGACCTCGTTGACATT
This sequence comes from Chirona hameri, assembly GCA_036785665.1. Classification (NCBI taxonomy): domain Eukaryota; kingdom Metazoa; phylum Arthropoda; class Thecostraca; order Balanomorpha; family Balanidae; genus Chirona; species Chirona hameri. Next base: position 87,310 of record JAXIVJ010001472.1, on the reverse strand, counting down.
CCGGTTAATTCGTTATAGCATGCCTTGATGTCAACTAGTTAAGTTGTTAATCATTTGGTTCAGCAGATTGCAACTTCAAACTAACAAGAACAAAAACCTCATAACATAAATGGATCGAAAATAAAATAAATGCAAGTGAAAAACAACCCATCTTCATATTTCACCAAATCAAAAATAGGAGACAAAACTGCAAACGAAAACCAACAAAAACACAATAATCATTCCATGATGCGAGCGCCATATTCGAAGTTATTTTTTCCGGCGGGTGAGTATCTCCAAGCGTGGGGCGAGCGTCTCTTCGCCGCGTCTCCTCGCCGCGTCTCCGCAGTATCAGGCGTGCAGGCAGGCGGCTCCGGCCGGAGCACATGCGTCGCTACACACCAAACACACCGAGGCAGGTAGCCTCTGTCGCCCGCCGCCGAGTCGAGCCGTGCCGAGCTGACCCGCCGGACGGTCGCGTCACACCCGACCACCACTCACTGTCCGTCGCAGTCGCTGCTGGCGTGTGGCGCAGGATCCCGCGCGGCGTCGGCCGGCTGCTCGGCCTACTCCCTGGCCGGCTCTCGTCCCCGTCCGAACGCTCGCCGTCCGTCGCCGGGTAGTCGACGAACGCGTTCGGCGGGGTACGCGTGCCGAACGCACTCTCGGGCCGCAGTCGTCCGGCGGTGACCAGGTCGTTCAGCTGGGCCGAGTCCAGCTCCTGAGCCGGCGGCGCCGGGGTCGAGGCGGCCGCGCGGCCGGCGCCCGGCGGCGGGGGCGGGGGCGGCGCGGCAGAGGCGTCCACGGAGATGGTCGGAGGTTTCTCGCCCGGCAGGATAACGCCGAATTCGTAGCCGAAGTCGTACTTGAAGTAGATCAGGCCAGTGTCCTGGTCGATGTGTTTCGTGCCTAGAAATTCGCCATTGTGTTCACGCGCGTGCGTATCTTTGTTTGGTACAGATGAGCCGGCGACTCCTTCATCAAAGTAACATCGATATAAATAAGCGGAACCCGAAAGCGACGGTTACTCTAAGCTCTCTATCGCCATCTTTAAACTTATGTTTGCCTGCTATTCCCACATATTTTCACTTCGTACTAATCTAAATAACGACGCGCTGACAGCTTTGGTGCCCTCAGAAATGTACCTAACCCCGTATCTCATCATCTGCAATCCACAGACCTACCGACCCTGCCCCGAGGTCTCGAGTGATGGCGTCAGACGTGGCACAGTACACAAACGAACGCTCGTTCTACTCACCACAGTCCCGGACACGGTCCTCGTTTCTGTACGTCATCGGCTGGCCGTTCACCGGCGGCGGCGGCGGCTGACTGCTGGACCCGCCTGCCTGGTGTCCTGCCTGGTGTCCTGCCTGGTGTCCTGCCTGGTGTCCTGCCTGGTGTCCTGCCTGGTGTCCTGCCTGGTGTCCTGCCGTCTGTCCTGCCTGCTGTACTGCCTGCCGCACTGCCGCCGGGGCAGGAGCGGGTGCTGGCGGCTGACCACCGCGCTGTCCCAGTCCGGCTCGCTCCGACTGCACCTGCTCTGAGAGCCGCTGAACCTTGGAGCTGAACGTGTTGCGCATCCCGCTGAGCTGCTGAGACAGCGCCTCTGATGGACGGGGGATCGAGAGTGAGACACTGAGACGGAGACAGACACGCAGCTGCTGAGACAGCGCCTCTGAGGGACGGGGGATCGAGAGTGAGACACTGAGACGGAGACAGACACGCAGCTGCTGAGACAGCGCCTCTGAGGGACGGGGGATCGAGGGTGAGACACTGATACGGGGACAGACACGCATCTGCTGAGACAGCGCCTCTGAGGGACGGGGGATCGAGAGTGAGACACTGAGACTGAGACAGACACGCAGCTGCTGAGACAGCGCCTCTGAGGGACGGGGGATCGAGGGTGAGACACTGATACGGGGACAGACACGCAGCTGCTGAGACAGCGCCTCTGAGGGACGGGGGATCGAGGGTGAGACACTGAGACGGAGACAGACACGCAGCTGCTGAGACAGCGCCTCTGAGGGACGGGGGATCGAGAGTGAGACACTGAGACGGAGACAGACACGCAGCTGCTGAGACAGCGCCTCTGAGGGACGGGGGATCAAGGGTGAGGAACTGAGACGGAGACAGACACGCAGCTGCTGAGACAGCGCCTCTGAGGGACGGGGGATCAAGGGTGAGGAACTGAGACGGAGACGGAGACAGACACGCAGCTGCTGAGACAGCGCCTCTGAGGGACGGGGATCGAGAGTGAGACACTGAGACGGAGACAGACACGCAGCTGCTGAGACAGCGCCTCTGAGGGACGGGGATCGAGAGTGAGACACTGAGACGGAGACAGACACGCAGCTGCTGAGACAGCGCCTCTGAGGGACGGGGGATCAAGGGTGAGGAACTGAGACGGAGACAGTCACGCAGCTGCTGAGACAGCGCCTCTGAGGGACGGGGGATCAAGGGTGAGGAACTGAGACGGAGACAGTCACGCAGCTGCTGAGACAGCGCCTCTGAGGGACGAGGGATCGAGGGTGAGGCAGACACGCAGCTGCTGAGACAGCGCCTCTGAGGGACGGGGATCGAGGGTGAGACAGTCACGCAACTGATGAGACAACACCTCTGAGGGACGGGGGATCGAGGGTGAGACACTGAGACGGAGACACTCACGCAGCTGCTGAGACAGCGCCTCTGAGGGACGAGGGATCGAGGGTGAGGCAGACACGCAGCTGCTGAGACAGCGCCTCTGAGGGACGGGTGATCGAGGGTGGGACACTGAGACGGAGACAGTCACGCAGCTGCTGAGACAGCGCCTCTGAGGGACGGGGGATCGAGAGTGAGACACTGAGGCGGAGACAGACACGCAGCTGCTGAGACAGCGCCTCTGAGGGACGGGGGATCGAGAGTGAGACACTGAGACTGAGACAGACACGCAGCTGCTGAGACAGCGCCTCTGAGGGACGGGGGATCGAGAGTGAGACACTGAGACGGAGACAGTCACGCAGCTGCTGAGACAGCGTCTGAGGGACGGGGGATCGAGAGTGAGACACTGAGGCGGAGACAGACACGCAGCTCGCGAAAAACAACGGCAGAGCTGAACTGACGAGCACATGCTTCAGAATCTAAGAGTGGGCTACGGTAGTGCTAAATTACATGGAAGGACGTCCATCAATAGAAAAGTGCATACTCGTATCTGGGGTGTATATCTAATATATCTACGATACATTAAATGTGGCAAAAGTTGCGAAAGTCGTGGGCATATTACGGCAAGATAGCGGTACCCGCACACGTTACCTTCCGTGGTCCTGCATAAAACACACGTGTGGCCAGAACGTCGTGCTTACCTGTGGTGTTGGTGCGCTGCGCTGGCTGACTCCCGTTAGAGATCTCTTGCTGCTGGCCCGTCACTCTCTGCACCTGTGTCAGCTGCTGCTGCTGCTGCTGCTGCCGCCGCTGCTGGACTTGCCGACAAGAGGACGGTGACGGAGGAGGCGGTGTCGGCGAAGGGATCTGGAAAGCGTTTGGATTGTTTCGTGGATCGTCTGTTATCGTCAACAAATAATTAAATGTTAAATTATAGACTTATCGGCTACTAATCAGGTTTACATTAATATTCGAATTTTCGACTTTCACATTGAGGTCGTTATCATAAAGTTTAGCAACACTATCCTGCTAATCGCCAACACTACCCTGCACTAAACATTCGAATATTAATATAAACCTGATTAGTAGCTGATAAGTCTATAATTTAACATTATAATGCCTAATCCGAAAAGCTTAAAACCATACATTAAATAATCAAATACCTGACAATACGCTAAATGTTAAGAAAACTTCAACACGTTTTTTTAAATAACAAAAGCAAGGATCAAACAAAGGGAAAACAGTAGCTATTTCATCGACAAGCAACAGGTAAATCATCTGCAACAACAGTCATGATAACAGTACTCGACGAGAAACGCTCTCCTCCCTGGTGGCTCAGTAATCTCAGCTACGTACCCTGGTGGCTCAGTAATCTCAGCTACGTACCCTGGTGGGTCAGTTATCTCAGCTACGTACCCTGGTGGCTCAGTAATCTCAGCTACGTACCCTGGTGGGTCAGTTATCTCAGCTACGTACCCTGGTGGGTCAGTTATCTCAGCTACGTACCCTGGTGGGTCAGTTATCTCAGCTACGTACCCTGGTGGCTCAGTAATCTCAGCTACGTACCCTGGTGGGTCAGTTATCTCAGCTACGTACCCTGGTGGGTCAGTTATCTCAGCTACGTACCCTGGTGGGTCAGTAATCTCAGCTACGTACCCTGGTGGCTCAGTTATCTCAGCTACGTACCCTGGTGGCTCAGTTATCTCAGCTACGTACCCTGGTGGCTCAGTTATCTCAGCTACGTACCCTGGTGGGTCAGTTATCTCAGCTACGTACCCTGGTGGGTCAGTTATCTCAGCTACGTACCCTGGTGGGTCAGTTATCTCAGCTACGTACCCTGGTGGGTCAGTTATCTCAGCTACGTACCCTGGTGGGTCAGTTATCTCAGCTACGTACCCTGGTGGGTCAGTTATCTCAGCTACGTACCCTGGTGGCTCAGTAATCTCAGCTACGTACCCTGGTGGGTCAGTTATCTCAGCTACGTACCCTGGTGGCTCAGTAATCTCAGCTACGTACCCTGGTGGCTCAGTTATCTCAGCTACGTACCCTGGTGGGTCAGTTATCTCAGCTACGTACCCTGGTGGCGGTGGTGGTCTCAGCTACGTACCCTGGTGGGTCAGTTATCTCAGCTACGTACCCTGGTGGCTCAGTTATCTCAGCTACGTACCCTGGTGGGTCAGTTATCTCAGCTACGTACCCTGGTGGGTCAGTTATCTCAGCTACGTACCCTGGTGGGTCAGTAATCTCAGCTACGTACCCTGGTGGCTCAGTAATCTCAGCTACGTACCCTGGTGGCTCAGTTATCTCAGCTACGTACCCTGGTGGGTCAGTTATCTCAGCTACGTACCCTGGTGGCGGTGGTGGTCTCAGCTACGTACCCTGGTGGGTCAGTTATCTCAGCTACGTACCCTGGTGGGTCAGTAATCTCAGCTACGTACCCTGGTGGCTCAGTAATCTCAGCTACGTACCCTGGTGGCTCAGTTATCTCAGCTACGTACCCTGGTGGGTCAGTAATCTCAGCTACGTACCCTGGTGGCTCAGTAATCTCAGCTACGTACCCTGGTGGCTCAGTTATCTCAGCTACGTACCCTGGTGGCTCAGTTATCTCAGCTACGTACCCTGGTGGCTCAGTAATCTCAGCTACGTACCCTGGTGGGTCAGTTATCTCAGCTACGTACCCTGGTGGGTCAGTTATCTCAGCTACGTACCCTGGTGGCTCAGTTATCTCAGCTACGTACCCTGGTGGCTCAGTTATCTCAGCTACGTACCCTGGTGGGTCAGTAATCTCAGCTACGTACCCTGGTGGGTCAGTTATCTCAGCTACGTACCCTGGTGGCTCAGTTATCTCAGCTACGTACCCTGGTGGGTCAGTTATCTCAGCTACGTACCCTGGTGGGTCAGTTATCTCAGCTACGTACCCTGGTGGCTCAGTTATCTCAGCTACGTACCCTGGTGGGTCAGTTATCTCAGCTACGTACCCTGGTGGCTCAGTTATCTCAGCTACGTACCCTGGTGGCTCAGTTATCTCAGCTACGTACCCTGGTGGGTCAGTTATCTAAGCTACGTACCCTGGTGGGTCAGTTATCTCAGCTACGTACCCTGGTGGGTCAGTTATCTCAGCTACGTACCCTGGTGGCTCAGTTATCTCAGCTACGTACCCTGGTGGGTCAGTTATCTCAGCTACGTACCCTGGTGGGTCAGTTATCTCAGCTACGTACCCTGGTGGCTCAGTTATCTCAGCTACGTACCCTGGTGGCTCAGTTATCTCAGCTACGTACCCTGGTGGGTCAGTAATCTCAGCTACGTACCCTGGTGGGTCAGTTATCTCAGCTACGTACCCTGGTGGGTCAGTAATCTCAGCTACGTACCCTGGTGGCTCAGTAATCTCAGCTACGTACCCTGGTGGCTCAGTTATCTCAGCTACGTACCCTGGTGGCTCAGTAATCTCAGCTCAGTAATCTCAGCTCAGTACCCTGGTGGGTCAGTAATCTCAGCTACGTACCCTGGTGGCGGTGGTGGTCTCGCGCCGTTCGGAGGTGGTCTGCCGGCTCAGCTGGCTGCTGGTGGTCGTCGTCTGACGGACCTGACCCCCAGCGTCCGACACGTCGCCGCCCGACAGCGGCTCGCCGACAGGCTTCCTGTGAAGCGCGTCCGGAGCCGACGGGGACTCGAACCGAGACGGCGGCGTGGGCGAGCGGGACCTGGCGCGCGGGCCGGGGCCGGCGCCGGGGCCGGCGCTGCCGCCGCGGTACTGCACGCGACGGTAGCCGGGATGGCCTGCGCCGCGCGCCCGCTCCGGGCTCGGCTGCCACTTGGCCGCGATGCCGCCCTCCATGTCGCTCTCGTAGTCGGAGCCTCGCATCTCGCCGCGGACAAACTTGGACGGCGTCGGAGGCGGGGAGGGGCGCACCGTGGGCGGGCCTCGACCCGCCGCCGCCGCCGCCGGATGGAACGCCGAGGTGGCGCTGCTGTCGACCGCCGACTGCGAGCCGGTCACCAACCGCTGCTGGATGGACCGAGAGCTGTGCTCGGAGGACTGCTGGGAGGACTGCTGAGAGCTCGTTTGAGAGGACTGCTGGGATGTCATTTGGGAGCTCATTTGTGTGTTTGTTTGTGAGGTCATCCGAGAGGTCATTTGGGAGGACATCTGTGAAGTCATTTGAGACGTTATCTTGGAGCTCTTTTGTGAGCTAAGCTGGGAACTCGTGTTATCGGCGAGGGAACTCTGTCGCATTGCCGAATGACTTGTCTCTTTACTAGATTTCTCGTTTGTTTGGGCCCGTTTTAGACAATTATCGCTACTGCTGGACTTTGTTGAGCTGGTCGCTTGGTAGAAGGTTTTCTGAGGAGCAGCAGGCGCATCGGCGATCTTCACAGCACTTTCGGTAGTGTTGACAGACTTCTGGATCTGTTTGCTGAGGCTCTCCGTCGTGGTCTTGGTTTCTTTCCTGACCTGGCACGGAGGTGACGGCGCTCTCTCTGGCTGCTGGCTGATCCGCTGAATGCTCTCGCTGGTATTAATTTGTTTGAACACAGACTGAGTTTGAACGACAGATGGCGGCGGAAGCTGTCCGTTCAACTCTCTGCCGACCGTGGCGGAGCCCGCCCGCTCCGACTGACGGCCGACCGACGTGTCCTGAACGGCGGCCGGACCGGTGACGTCACCAGACCGATCTGTGACGTCACTAGTCCGGACCGTCCGCTGCTGCTGCTGCTGCTGCTGCTGCTGCTGCTGCTGCTGCTGCTGCTGCTGCTGCTGCTGCTGCTGCCAGCTCAGCTGGGTGAACTGCTGAGCTGTGACCGGCTCGGCCGGCTGGCTCCACTGCGGCGCCGACCAGCGAGCCAGCGACGAGACGGCCGAGTCTAGCACTGTCTCACGAGCCGAGCCAGCCGAGCCAGCGGAGCCAGCATCCTCCTGAAACACAGCCACGCACATGACGCACGCCTGCTGAGCCACGCCTCTGTTTACTCCACATACCACAGCCACACATCTGCCAACTCCATACAGCCGCGGACTCCAGAAACTTAGCCATAGCCCTGCTGACTGCAGCGAACCAGACCCGTGCATTTAATGACATTCAAATATATAATCAACTCCGGCTGGAGTAAAACATTGGCAAGACAATATATTCGAAACGCTGCACACATAGTGTGTATTGCATCCACAAACTACTTGACAAATTGAGACAAATTATTCAGAAATCCTCATTGAATAACGTCATGCCTACATTAGGGTTCGAAGCTCACACACACACAATCAAATTGAAGGACTAAACAAGTCTACTAAATAGCAAGCCGTTCCAAAACGCTATAAAACTATTTCTAATTATATATCATCGCTTTCACTGAATGTTATACCACGCTTGCAATGCATGAGTCATTGATAGTCACAATGGGTTGTGGGGAAATGAGGGGCACTGATTGGTCACATTTATCGGTGTTAATCAAGCTCCGAACATGGTCATCACGGGGTGCACAGCACGGTGATTCGACTTTTAGCTTGGTATGCGCCAATAAGCTTAACCATTGACGTGTCTGCAAAAGTCTACTCAGTCTACAAAATGCTACTAAATTGCACATCACTACTGTACAGAATAAGCAGGATTTTGTTTTATATAGGTAAGTACAGGTGCACTGGTGTACTTTGTACTTGACCCATGTGCTGCGCAAGGGTTCATCAGTCACACGCACTCGAACGAGAACCATGCACACTCGGTGAGTGACCACGCCAAAGCTCTAGCTCAACACACAGATCGGATGTCAACAGAGGTGGGCGAAAGCCATGCGAACTTAGCGTGAGTGCGCCCCGAGGCCGCAGCGGCGGCCGGGGAGCCGCAAAACCAGCCGCACCGCCAAGCCGAGGGAGGGAAGCCAGCAGGGGTGAGTCGGCAACCGAACAGACAGGACAGAGATACCTAGCGAGCAGAGAGAGCAGGCCAACCTGTCGCGCCGGCGGCGGCGGCGGCGGCGGCGGCGGGGCCGCGTCGCTGCCCTGCTCCGGGAAGCTAGAGACGGACAGCGGCGACTCGGAGCGCGGCTCGTCGCCTTCGTCCGGCCGCTGCGACTGGAACATCTCGTCGGCCGTCTCCGAGTACATCGACGTCCGCTGCCGTCGAATCGTGTTCTCCGCGTCGGCCGCGTAGCCGGAGTCGGGCTCGCGCGCCGGCGGCGAGCGGCGCGGCGGAGGCGAGTGGCGCGGCGGCGGCGAGCGGCGCAGTGGCGGCGACCGCGGTGAGCGAGGCGGCGTGACGGGCGGCGGCGGCCGGGCCAGCGGGATGCCCATCACTTCGGAGCTCTCCTCGGCTGCGGCCGGGCCGGGCGACGGCACCGGCGGCCGCACGGTGCGGTACTGTGGCTTCTCGTCCCCACTGTCCTGTGGCCGCCAGCGGGCCGGGATGCGGCCCTCGTAGTCGGACTCGTAGTCGGACTCGCGCATCTCTCCCTTGCGGAACTTGCTGGGCATGCACGGCGGGGGTCCGCGCTGCGGCCGGGCGCGTGGCTCCTCGGCCCGGTACGGGAAGGGGGGCAGCGTCGGAAACGGCTCGAACGCAGCTGACATCGGCGTGGTGGCGGCGGCGCGCACCGGGGCGGCGGCGGCGGGGGCGGACGGCGGCCGCATTGGCGGTGCCGCCTGCAGAACCAGCGGCGACTTGGGCCGAATGGGGCGCGTGGGCCGCGGCGACTGGTGCGGGAACACGCTGACGGCGCCCGGCAGCCGCGGCCCGCTGCTCTGCTGCACCACCTGGCGACTGCTGTGGAACTCCTGCCGGGTCATGACGCTCGTCATCGACGTCCCTGCCGACACGCCCGGGACACCCGGCACCCCCGACACCCCCGGCGCGCCCGGCGGGCCTAGCTGCCGCTGAGGTGACGGGGAGGGCCGCACCGGCCGGAACGTGGCCTGAGCCTGTGGCGGTCTTCCCACTGTAGTCTGCTGCTGTGTGACGCGCCGCATACTGCTGCTCTGCTGCTGCTGCCACACCGTCCTGCTCTGCTGCTGCTGCTGCTGCTGCTGCTGCTGCTGCTGCTGCTGCTGCTGCTGCTGCTGCTGCTGATGCTGCTGATGCTGCTGATGCTGCTGATGCTGCTGATGCTGCTGATGCTGCTGATGCTGCTGATGCTGCTGATGCTGCTGATGCTGCTGATGCTGCTGATGCTGCTGATGCTGCTGATGCTGCTGATGCTGCTGATGCTGCTGATGCTGCTGATGCTGCTGATGCTGCTGATGCTGCTGATGCTGCTGCTGTGGTAACTGCGGCTGCTGCGGCTGCTGCGGCTGCTGCGGCTGCTGCGGCTGCTGCGGCTGCTGCGGCTGCTGCGGCTGCTGCGGCTGCTGGTGCTGCTGCTGCTGCGGCGGCTGCGGCTGTGGCTGCGGCGGGACCTTCTGCTGGATGTAGGGATCGGGTCGGCGGGCGGCCAGCGCCGCCAGCTCCGGCTCGGAGGCGTAGCCGGCGAAGTCGGATGTGTAGCCAGCGCTCTCGTAGGCGCGCTCCTCCCGGTTGCTGCCGAGGCTGAGCGCGGACGAAGGTCGGTCACGCTCATCCTGCGACCACACCGGACCGGGCAGCCGCTCGTCCTCCGACGCCGGCGGCGGCCAGATCTTGGACAGCTTCTCCGACTTCTTGTTCGACCACATCTTCTGCATGGAGACGGCTTCCGCCGAGGGCCGTGGTGACATGACGCGCGCGGACGGGGCCGGCCGCGGGGATATGGGTGACATCAGGCGGACGGCGGTCGGACCGGCGCGGCCGGGCGCGGTGCTAGAGTCGACCCTCTCCACGGTCTGCTGACGATGCTCGCACGACGAGCTCTCGACTCGCTTCTCCATGCGACTGTAGCCGGTACTCTGCTGGCCGAAGGGCACCGGCCCCGGGGACATCGGGCCCACAGGACTCCGCGGAACACCGACTCGCGGCTGGGCCGCTGGCTGACCGAAGGGTACCGGCCCCGGGGACATCGGGCCCACAGGACTCCGCGGAACACCGACTCGCGGCTGGGCCGCTGGCTGACCGAAGGGCACCGGTCCCGGGGACATTGCGCCCAGAGGGCTTTGCGGAACACCGACTCTCGGGTGCGACGCCGCCGCTGTGCCGGTCTCCACGGTTCGACGATGGCTCCACTCCACCTGTTGCTGCGTTGTTGACGCGTGCACCGCAGTGGTGCCCGGCGGGCCGGGCTCTGCGGCGGGGGCCGGCCGTCTGAACTGCGCCTGCTCCAGCTCCGCGGACGACTCGGAGGTGCGGCGCAGCGTCGCGTCGCTGTCTGTCTGCTCCGGCGGCGGCCACTGCCGCGCCGTCTGCCGCACCGGACGCGGGGCCGGCACCGGCACCGGCGCCGATGGCGGCAGCGCGGACGGCGCCGCCGCCACCGTCCGCTCCTGCTTGGTCGGCACCCAGGGCGTCTCCGCGGGCGTTTTCTTGGTGAAGCGCGGACGGTCAGGCGTGGGGTCGCGGGGCGTGGCCGCCGCCTCCAGCTTCGGCCGCGGCGGCAGCATGGTCTGTGGCGGTTTGTCAAACTGCGACGGCGGCGTGGGCGGCTTGGCGGCGTCGGCCGGCCGCGGCGCCACCGCCGGCAGGTTGACCTGGATCTCACGCCGGTCAATGTACTCGTAACCGTCCGCCTGCCAGCGCGTCGGGATGCGCTCGTCGTAGTCGCTCTCGTAGTCGCTCTCGCCGAACCGGCCGGGTACGAAGCGGGTGGGTGTGGGCGGCGGCCGCGTGGCGCGCGCTGACGCCGGCCGCGGCCGCTCCGGCTCGAACGGGAGCGGCTCGAGCTCTGGGAATGGTTGGAACGGCGCGGCGGCGGCCGACTGCGGCCGTGGCACCGGCCGGGGCGCCGGCCGGTCCGGCTCGGTGGCGCGCGTCGGCAGCACGCAGACTCCGCCATGCAGCTCGGCCGTCGAGCCGTTCGTCTCGACCTCGGAGATTTGCGACTCGATCTTGCGTCTGATGCTGTTAAGCCGCTGTCCGGGCTGGTGGCGCTGCTCGCCGGCCTCGGACGCGGATGAGACGGAGCCAGCGCGCTCCTCCCGGCTCGTCACGCTCGTGACGCGCTGCTCGCTCGTCGTTCGCGTTGTCGTCTCGCTCGAGACTGACGCCGTGACGTGTGTGGCCGGTGTCGGGGCCGGCGCCGGCGGCCGGTACTGCTGGTGAGCCGCCGGAGACGTGTGGGACACGTACGTCAGCGGCGTCGGCTCGGGTGTCGTCTGTGGCGCGGCACCGGCCACCGGCTGCTTGGCAGGAGTCTGCGGCGGCGGCGCCGGGGCGGGCGCCGGGGCGGGCGCCGGGGCGGGCGCCGGGGCGGGCGCCGGGGCGGGCGCCGGGGAGGGCTTGGGGAACCTATACATGTCAGCCCCGTTGTGAACCTGCGATGACGGCGCCGCTGCCGGTGCCGCCTTCCCGAGCGCCAGCTGCTCGGCGGTCAGTGTGGTCTCGCCGGTAGTCTGTCCGTACACGGCCGAGAAGACGGGCTGGTGCGCAGCCTCCGCCGGCTTCTGCGACTTCTGACTGGGAGGAGGAGCGGGCGACGTCACCACCGGCTTCGGGGCCGGCTTCGGGGCCGGCTTCGGGGCCGGCTTCGGCGGCTCCTTTGCTGGAGCGGGTTTGATCGTGGTTTCCGTAGTCTGCTGCACTGTCTGGGACTTTGTCTCGTGAGTCGCTGACATGGTTTTGACACTGGCCGGGGCTGGGGCTTGTTTGGCAGGCGGCGCCGCTGGCGGCGGTGTCGCGGAAAGCTGCGGTATTTTCGGCTCTCTGTTGATGGTTGTTTTCGTTACCTTCTCCTGTACCATTCTCGTCTCGCGCATCTTCTCTTCGGCGAGTCTGCGCAGTTCACTGACGCTCTTGCGGGGCGGCGGCGGCTCGGGAATGTCTGTGATCTCGGACAGCCTGGCCAGCTGTGCCTCCTTGGTCTCAGTCGCCTGGACGGCGGCCGACGGCATCGGCTGCGGGATCGCCTCCCTCGCGATGGGCGTCTCCGGCTGGGCGGCGGCCGACAGGTCCACCGACACGCCGCCGGTCGTCATCTTCTCCTCCTTGCGCATCTGCAGCTCCTGTCGGGAGCGGGTCTGCAGCCGGCTGACCTCCGTCGACGGCTGCACCGGCTCTAACGTCGTCGTGGCTGAGGCCGCCTGCGAGCGCTCGGTGCTGGACACGACGCGTTTGGCCGGAGGAAGGGACTCGGGCGGTGGGGCGGACGGTGTCGGCGTGACGGGCTGGTCGGCGGCTGGCGGCGTCGGCGCAGATACGGTAGCGCTCTGTCCTAGCGTCGCCTTATACTAGGGGGAGTAAAATATGAACAGTTAGCGACAGAGCGAGTATAAAGCGGTGCGACAAGTTCACTGTGCCTGTCGACGGGCCAAAGGTGTGTGTATGCAGGCTACTTCCTCCACTTCCTCATTGAAATGGTGAAGCTCTGGAAAACAGTGTGGTGTTTTACACATAGCGTGGGTGCAGGTGCGGGACAGTGAAAAGACAGCCACCAATGCTGCACCCGTGCCCCAACAGACATGTGCACCGATTCCAGAAGCGGATCCCGGATCCAGGAGAATCTGTCTACTAAGCCCGACAATGAATCTAGCATTCTGCTAGATCTCACGATGAATCTAGGATCTAGGATTCTGCTAGATCTCACGATATAAGACGCAACAGTGGATCTTGGATTCCAGCGGATTTCTAGAAGAAATTAGACAATTATATTTAATTCCATAGAATCACATGAATGTGGTTCCATGAAGCTCAGAATGTTGAATCCGACTGGCTTTCACGAACAAATAAATACACAGTAGCAATCATATTTATTGATGAAATATAACGACGTATGTGTATGAGATCATATCAGCTTCATTTACAGTTCATAAACTATTTACAATATACAAAACTAAAGTTTTGTTTTCTCCAAAGTTCTGATTATGTATATTGGCTCCGATTGATCTCAGTACAAACTCCGAAACCGAATCTGGGATTCAGGTGGATTAATTGACAGGCAGACTAACGAAATATCAGGTCATACAATACCTCGGCAACTGATTGAAAAGGATCCGCGATACTATGGTGGATCCGTGCACATGTCTGCTCCAACCATACACCGAAATACCACCACCAGCCGTAGGAGAGAAGCGGCCGCCAATCACATTTCCCAACCAAGCTTATCTGTGAAATCTCATGTGCGATACATATTTGCAATCTTAGTGCCCCTTGCATGGGAACTCGGTGCTCGTCAGCTTCGATCGGGTCTCATGGAATACAAACAAACCGGGCTGTGTGCCCGTGAAAGCTATCCATGGGTCAAACAGTATGTTAATGAGCGTGCAAATGAACGGAATAGTTGGTAGTCCAGGGCTGCGGAGTCGACATAATTTTAGCAACTTCGACTCCGACTCCGGCCTGCAAAGAAAATCGACTCCGACTCCGACTCCAACTCCGAATCCGGCCTATATCCGTTCTCCAATCGCATACTAAGCAATATCTGCAATGCCATCTATTTTTTCCATTTGCTTTTACTCTTAACAGTATGGAGAACGGATACGCCGCCCGAGCACGGGCGTGCCGGCCGCGCGTCCAGCCCAGTCGCGCTCGCCTGCAGGCGGCGGAATAAAATGAAGATAAGAACGTGAGACCGGCACCACTGCGTATGTCTCGTCGAGACGCGTCCGACATTGCGCAGCACGACATACCTGGTTCACCACATGACCTGAAATTACCTTGACCTGAGGCCAAATTTTGAATTTGACTTAGGCAACCTGGTCACCATGGTATGATTCGAATCTCATTGACGAAACGAGCACGATGATATTAAAATGGGCGCCGTGTGACCGTAATTTTCCACTCGATGCGTCCAAAGCCCCAATCATCATCAGATGACGTAAAAATGATTGCCCTATCTTCATCAGGCGCAAATATACCGCTAGTTGAATAAACTTTCCACTCGATTCATTTTCCACTCATTTTCTTTCGAAAGGGATGTAAAGTTAATGTCCCTAGGCCGACGACTATTCTACCGACCAAAGTAATCGCCAATTGCCAAAAAGTCGACTCCGACTCCGGGCCGGAGTCGGAGTCGGTAAGATTTTAGCGACTCCGACTCCGACTCCGGCCAAAACTGTCGACTCCGACCGACTCCGACTCTGCAGCCCTGGACTCGGTACTATCAACATTTTTCCAAGTTCAGTCGACGACATAGAGCCTGTGCATCTCTGCACAAACACTATGCAAATATTGTAAAACTGCTATTCAATGCAAAATTTAGATTTATTCATTCAATTATCTATTGCAAATACCCGGTTGATTGAGCGCGACTACAGACTGCTTACAAGAAGCCCCGCTCCTTACAAGCCAGCCCTGAACAGAGTCATAACCAGAGTCGGAGTGATGTCGCTCTGTTTGTGACATCTGACAATGTCATGGAGTCGGAGTGATGTCGCTCTGTTTGTGACATCTGACAATGTCATGGAGTCGGAGTGATGTCGCTCTGTTTGTGACATCTGACAATGTCATGGTCTGTTTGTGACATCTGACAATGTCATGGTCTGTGTGTGACATCTGACAATGTCATGGTCTGTGTGTGACATCTGACAATGTCATGGTCTGTTTGTGACATCTGACAATGTCATGGTCTGTTTGTGACATCTGACAATGTCATGGTCTGTTTGTGACATCTGACAATGTCATGGTCTGTTTGTGACATCTGACAAAGTCATGGTCTGTTTGTGACATCTGACAATGTCATGGTCTCCCGGCAGCCGCTCTGCACCCCCCCCCCCTCACCACCACCACCAATAGCCAGATGCAAAACAGGGCCCCTCGTACCAGACTGCCAATATACAGATGAGCTCAGCACCTCGCAATCAGTGGAGATCCCAGCCACCGTGAAGCGCAACACTGAGCAGATATATACTGCCGTCTCAGCATAAACACCGGGGCGGGGCGAGACGGGGCGGGGCGGGGCGGGGCGGGGCGGGGCGGGGCGGGGCGGGGCGGGGCGGGGCGGGCGGGCGGGCGGGGCGGGGCGGGGCGGGGCGGGGCGGGGCGGGGCGGGGCGGGGCGGGGCGGGGCGGGGCGGGGCGGGGCGGGACGGGGCGGGCGCGGAACGCTCACCTCCTTCTCGGTCAGGTTCTGCGTGGTGAGTCGGCGCTCGACCAGCAGCGGCACCTGGTCGGTCACCACCAGGTCGGCGATCGAGGTCGCCTCGCCGGCGGCGTTCGTCGCCTGGATACTGTACTTGCCCGCATCCTCCTTCGTCACTGTGAATACACGCGGCCCTCCGTCACTGTCAAGTGTGAATACACGCGGCGGGAGGCTGGTTATGCCGGGAGTCGGTACCGCACGGATCGGGATGACACCACACGGCCCTGAGTCAGCCCACGGTAACCCGAACAGCCCACGGTAACAGCCCACAGTAACAGCCCACGGTAACCCGAACAGCCCACGGTAACAGCCCACGGTAACAGCCCACGGTAACCCGAACAGCCCACGGTAACAGCCCACGGTAACAGCCCACGGTAACAGCCCACGGTAACAGCCCACGGTAACAGCCCACGGTAACAGCCCACGGTAACAGCCCACGGTAACCCGAACAGCCCACGGTAACAGCCCACGGTAACAGCCCACGGTAACCCGAACAGCCCACGGTAACAGCCCACGGTAACAGCCCACGGTAACAGCCCACGGTAACAGCCCACGGTAACAGCCCACGGTAACAGCCCACGGTAACAGCCCACGGTAACAGCCCACGGTAACCCGAACAGCCCACGGTAACAGCCCACGGTAACAGCCCACGGTAACAGCCCACGGTAACAGCCCACGGTAACAGCCCACGGTAACAGCCCACGGTAACCCGAACAGCCCACGGTAACAGCCCACGGTAACAGCCCACGGTAACCCGAACAGCCCACGGTAACAGCCCACGGTAACAGCCCACGGTAACAACCCACGGTAACAGCCCACGGTAACAGCCCACGGTAACACGAACAGCCCACGGTAACAGCCCACGGTAACAGCCCACGGTAACAGCCCACGGTAACAGCCCACGGTAACAGCCCACGGTAACAGCCCACGGTAACAGACCACGGTAACAGCCCACGGTAACCCGAACAGCCCACGGTAACAGCCCACGGTAACAGCCCACGGTAACCCGAACAGCCCACGGTAACAGCCCACGGTAACAGCCCACGGTAACAGCCCACGGTAACAGCCCACGGTAACAGCCCACGGTAACAGCCCACGGTAACAGCCCACGGTAACAGCCCACGGTAACAGCCCACGGTAACAGACCACGGTAACAGCCCACGGTAACAGCCCAGTGGACGCGTGTTGCGTTCAGTACTGGCTTCAGAGTTACTGGTGATACGTCAAATTAGCAGGGACAAATCAAAGTTCACTGGTACGTAAATGTGGGATCGTGTTAGGGATGACTGAATGTTAAAGGAGATAATATCGCTAGTGTCCCCAATGGTGGCATGTGCACTGGCTGATCAATGACGGCACTGACCCGTTCGCAAATTAGTTAGGGTTGGGATATTTATTTCCTCCAAATTTCTCAGCCCGTCGTATTTAGCTAGCTCGTGCGTTCAGAAGTGTTTCAGAAACACATTTACCCTAGAAGCATATGCTTGATTCGCCCGTTTTCATGTCTGCCAATTTCAAAATTATCTGCAATTGGAAACGAATCACGGAAAGGGTACTCCTCCGCGTTTATTGCCCATGCTCAAGTATACATTGAATTCCCTCATAGTTCTCCTAGAATTTCCTCCTATGTTCAGCTACGCACACTGCACAGTCTCCTATAGCCAATGGTCATCCTGGCCAGTGCCGTTTGTGTCCGAAGCGAACAGGATGGACAATTTGGACATATTGGACTCATGGATCTAATTCGATCTATTACCGTTTGATTCAAGTGGTGGTTTATGACTAATCGCACTGCGCATGTAAATCGGTGCCACAACAATAATTTTAGAGTATTGTGGATGTATGGTTTGTTCTGGAAGTGACTAGTGACCCTAACAACATCAACTCCGTGGATACAATACTTAAAGCATTCATTATTTCGCATTGGTTATTCGTTCATTTTCTATTTCAGGCCACATATTGCGACGCGTTTGACCATCAGTGATGAGTTCCACAGCAATAGAAGTGTCCTCCGGCGGATCTGTTGCTCCCTGGTATTGAAGCACATTGCACACGTCAGTCGAACCAAGCCAGACGACGACATTCAGTCTCACCGCCGGGCCTCGGTGGTAAGTCCGCTGCCGTATAAACAAACTCACTCAGAGGTCACCTGCACTGCGCCGGCGGTCACCACCACAGAGTGAGCGTCACTTCGAAGTCCCACAACACATCGCGATGTCTGCCTGCAGCCGGGCTCCGTAAACATTGGTACACGACTACATAAGCTGTGCCGTCTGGCAGCCGAGCAGGACAGTTGTGCCGCGGCTGTGGCTCAGTCAGGGCTTCTGCTGCTTCTGCTTCAGTTGTGCCGCGGCTGTGGCTCAGGCACGGCTTCTGCTGCAGCGACGATGTGGCCTGTACCGTGTACTCGGGTGCCGGCCGGCCTTCTGCTGGTGCTCTGGGTCAGCACCCAGGGCAGCGCAGTACCGGAAGGCGGCTCCGCCAGCCAGCAGGCTTCACTGATCGGCACCCTGGACCAGCTGTGGACGTTCATCGACAGGGTGGAGAAGACCGCCACCCAGTCGGTGCTGACTCAGGTGGACACCCGACTGGAAGACGTCCACACCCGCCTGTCTGCCCAGGTCAGTGACCTCTCCAGTCAGCTGGGCAACAATCAGCTGAATGCCCGCCTGTCGGCTCAGGTCAGGGAGCTCTACAGCAAGAGGGATGACTGCAGTCAACTGGATACCCGTCTGTCGGCCCAGCTTAAGGAGCTCTCCGCCCAGCTGGATCATCATATCGAGGCCGAAGCCAGCACCTGCCAAGGAAGCTCCAAGCCGCCAACACGGGACTGCAGCGACCTGCCGACCGGCACCCACAGCGGAGTCCACCTGCTGCAGCCGGGTCTGGATGGCAAAGCCCGAGTACCGGCCTACTGTGACCTGGACACGGACGGTGGCAATTGGACCGTCATCCAGCGGCGAGCCGACATCCAGCCGCGGCAAGATTTCTACCTCGGCTGGGCCGCCTACAAGGAGGGCTTCGGTGAGCTGGACGCTGAATTCTGGTGGGGCTTGGAGAACCTGTGGACCATGACCTCGCCAAGAGACCGGCAATATGAGCTCAGGATTGACCTGGAGGATTTTGAAGGCGGGAAGAGACACGCCATCTACCAGAATGTCCGAATCTCCTCTGAATCTGACGGCTATCGTCTTACAGTGGTCAACTACACGGGTGACGCCGGAGATTCGTTACAACACCACATTGGTAGGCGCTTCTCCACCAAAGATAAAGACCAGGACGCTTTCCCTGGAAACTGTGCCCAAAGTTATAAAGGCGCTTGGTGGTATGGCAAATGTCACGATTCAAATCTCAACGGGCAGTATCTTGCTGGTCAACATGCAAGCCACGCAGATGGTGTCAACTGGGAGAAATGGAGGGGTGATAACTACTCCCTCAAAACAACGACGATGAAGATTCGGCCCACCAGACAATTTCTGAGTGGTTAGCGCATGCTTAATACGCTAGCCACTCATATATTTTCGATGTTTACGGAGCAAGATTTAGCGGATTGAAATATGCCCTTCACTCTCAATAATTATGCAAGCGCTCAAGACAGTTTTGTACAGTTCCTCAGCGGTAAAGTGGTTATTACCCCGAATCAGGAGTGCCGAGATTGAGCTGATTGGCAAATCTGGTTATGCCATGATTTCTACTGTCGTATCAAAAGCGAACTACATACACCTGTCCCTGATTTCTGATTGCATTGCCAATTGATATCGGCATTAAGTTCCGATTTAATTGCATGACAAGTCCCTGACTTCATTGTTACCATGTACCATGTACGCTGACATATGTCGCTGACAGACGCACTGCAAATGTGTTATCATTCTAATATGATTTCAAAACCTTGTGCATGATGGGTATAACGGTCAATAGAATAAACGAGTTTAATATGTGTAACGACCACATTTGTATCGTTTCACATCACACATGAGATGCCGGGATGTAGTAACGTTCACCGAGTACGCATTTAGTAGTCTTAATAAAAGTAGTCTATTCAGTAGTCTTAATAAAAGTAGTATATGCTCTTCAGTAGACTTAAGTCAAATTCTAACTATTTACAGTCAGTGATGAAGGGGTTACAAGTTGTAACAGTGAGTCGCTAACCGTTCCAGAACGGTTAAAACAAGCTGGTTTGGAGCCGAACCCCAAAAAGTCCGACACAATCATTGAACTCATCGGATTTCGCTTGCTAATTATCGAGCGGACACGAGGTCTTTCGTCAACTAGGGGGAAAATCTACGTATGGGCGACCCGACCGGTAGCCATGGTTTTCAAAAGCGTATTTCTCCGCAATAACTTGGCTGAAAACCATTTATAATAGTCAATAAAAACCACAGCCTCATACTATGTAATATATTAATAACAAATGAAACAAAAGAGACGACAGTTTCAGGCGTAGTCCATCTTCAGGTACGCCTGAAACTGTCGTTTCTTTTGTTTCATTTTGTATTAATATATTACATAGTATGAGGCTGTGGTTTTTATTGACTATTATACATTATGAGCCTAAAAATGCGCTATCCCACATTATGAAAACCACTTGATTGATGTGGCTGAAAATTTGCGCACAAAAATGTTAACGTCATAAAAATATCGTATTAAATTTCTGAAACTCTGCGTTGTTGGGTTTAGATGCGGCGCGCACCGACGCACAACCCTGTCTTCCTTATGGTGGTGGCTGCGGCCACGACCCGCCGGCCTCGCACTCGGCCGGCCCGGGCTGACCCGTCCGGTTTCGTTACCGCCTGCGGCAGGCGAAGGACTGTGACCGGGGTCGCCGTTCCCATGGCGTGTTCTGTTTAACTCAAAGCATAACTTCAAATGCTCTTTCACATTGGGAAAAGAACGCTTAAGAACTGCCCGCTCGGTCCCCGACCCAATACTAACGTTTTACTGGTTTATTAAGAACTGATGTAAAAACTTCCCTTAGTAAAACTGCTTAGCTTTTTTAAACAAGGAAATATGTCCATTTTCGACAAATTTCAGTCGTTTTAGCGGGAGGCATGTCCCCGGTGTCCTCTTGGATCCTCCCTGACAGTGATGCTATACAAGTGATGGTTTAACATTACAACAGACAAATACGATATATACTGCCGTAGCTCAGTTGGTAGCTCAGCTCAGCTCGCCCCGTCCAGCAATCACGCCCTGACAACCACAATCGGGAGCGATTGATGCACCACTAAAGTAGTACCCACGGCGTGGGTGGGTGGGCCGAGTGAACCACATCGAAATGCGACACATGCACCACAGAACGTATGCTAAACACAAACGTGAGCCTTGGTCAAGCACTGTTTGGGTCTGACACGTGGCTATTGAGTCGGCTAGCTCAGAACCGACAGCTAACTCAGACCCTGAATTCAGGCCCAGCGCCAGATCCGTAGCCTCATGTCTGGTAGCTCGCTTGGATGCAAGAGATCGCTTGGAAAGCATCACCAAATATCCACGAATCGGGATGAGCTGGGACTCGTAAAGCTGGGGGCAAACGTTTTAAGCAACTATAGATTGTGCCTAATGTTTGCGTTGTACTTTGCCCAAAAATGATCGCATCCTGAGATGTTCGTCTTTTTAACAATGAGTGCCTGGTATAGTAAGTGTTTTTACGACAGAGGATGTGTTTTATTCTACTGCACGCAGATAACACAGATAATCACAAAATAATCAAAACGCATGTTTTGCAGCACTTACATAGGGCGGGCTAGGGCATCACCACATGCGGGCTAGGGGATGGGGAATATGCGTATCAATCTCAGACTAAATTGACCAAATATATCGTGAATCGATGGAACCGTGGACGCGCGGCCATTGTCATGTATATATAATGCAAACAATTTAGTATATAAAGCCTAAATCCCGGCGTCAGACATGGTTTCCGGGCTGGACGCCGAGCCGGCGGGACACAGGGACCCCATGGGAGAGTACATCCCGGCTGCTGGTGGCAAGCCGCTGACCAGCCTGTCGGCGGTCACACCGGGGCCGGCAGACTACCAGCTTCCCGACATGAACGTGCACATGCACGCCTCACCGGCGCATCTGCTGGTGGGCCTGCCGCCAGAGAGGCAAGTGCCGGCTGCCGCCGCCAACGCCGCCTCCTACAACACCCGCAAGACCAGGAGCAAACACGGCCTGGCCGTCACGCTCAAGCCCCGGTTCATTGTGCCCGACTACCGCTGCTCGCCAGGCCCGGTGCACCTGGTCACCGTGGGAGACGTGGCTCAAAGGCCGGCGCGCACCAGCATCAAGTCGCTGCCGGCCGCCGCCGTCACGATCGGCCTGCCCAGCCCACTGGACCGCGGCATCGTCACGGCGCCGGCGCCCATCTACGACCCAGTCACGGCGCACCTGCCGGCCGGCGCCGCCTTCAGTTTCGGCGGACGTCCGGCGGCGGACGGCTGCTCGGCAGGGCCGGGGCCGGGCGTGCGGGACCTGCGCGGGCCGCCGGCCGGACCGCGCTACTCGCTGCCCGGCCGGCCGCGGCCGGTGACGCCGCCGACCCGGCACAACCCAGGCCCGGCCGCCTACGACCCGGTGCCGGTGGCACCGGCCTGCCGCGCGCCAGTCATCGGGCAGCTGCTGCGGCCTCGCGGACCGTCGCCGACGCCGCCGCCTAACGCCTACAAGGTACCCAGGAACCCGACACGCGCCTCGCAGATGACGTTCCGGCCGTTCGAGAGTGCAGACGAGCTGGACACGCCCGGGCCGGCGAGCTACACACCGGATAAGCCGGCGCGCCGCCGGGCTCCGGCCTTCGCCATCGCTGGACCCCCGGAGTCCGTGCAGAGGGCGGCCGCGTCAGCCGGGCCGGCCAGCTACAAACTGAGCCGGGAGATGAGACAGCGGCCCGCATACAGCTTCGGGCTGAAGTCAGCTGCCCAGGCCAGCAGCACGCCGGCGCCGAACGTCTACAGGCCGCACGAGCCGCCGGGCACGCGGCGGGGATTCCCGCTGGTGGGCCGCAAGCCGGCGGCGCCGCCCGCCCCCGCACCGGCGCCCAACACCTACTCGCCGCGGCCGACGCTGCGGCGCGCGCCACGCTTCCCGCTGGGTCTGCGACATGAGGACACAAGCGGTCGCCAGCAGGAGATGGTGCCGTCCCCGGCCGCGTACAGCATCGCGCAGAGCTGCTGCGGCTGCCGGACCGACGCCCGCACCAAGCCCGGGGCCAGTCTCAAGGGACGCGCCTCCAAATACGTCTATAACGGGTTCGATGCGAGCAAAACCCTGGGCGCCATGTCGGCACGCGCAGATCGAACGAGGACAACTATCTACTAGTAAGAAATCTGAAGTATCGAGTTTTTATTTTCGTTTTGTCCCAGCGTCCCTCAGTGCTGGTGCGTGCAATTTGTTTTGTTATCCAAACGTGGAAATAAGTGAGCAAATATAAATAAATACGACGACGATATGACGTGGTATAGTGAGTTTCAGACATTCGGAGGACACTATCACCACCAGAATGTTAAATGTTATAGCGGTGCATCACAGATCTCGGCAATACCCAGACTTTAAGCATGTATGAACTTTTTGAGCATGTTTGGTACAAGGCTATACGAAAAGAAAACACGTCACGACCTCGCTCCAACTTCAAATGCGTGCCATACTTCAGATTACATTACGCCACCAAGCAATACAACGATGCATTTGTATAAACCAGTAAGGCGCCGTAGTTGGCGATGAACGAGCGAGCGCGAAGGAAATGTATGGGGAATTTCAACTCGATCGGGCAAGTAGTTTCTGAGATACAAAAAAAAAGTGCGCACGTGCGCACTTGCGCACGTGAAGAGGCACCCACCTTTGACTTGTGGGAAAGTGGGGACTGAGAGGTCACTAACCACACACCAAATTTGAATACAATCGGTTCAGCCGTTCCATAGATATAGAATAGGGGTGTGCACGTGCGCACGTGCAAAGCCACCCCACCCCCGACTTGTGGAAAGGCGGCGACTGAGAGGTCCCTAACCACACACCAAATTTGAACACAATCGGCTCAGCCGTTCCTGAGATACATATCAGGAGTGTGCACGTGCGCACGTGCAGAGGCACCCACCCCTGAATTGTGGGAAACTGGCGGATGAGAGGCCCCTAACCACACACTAAATTTGAACACAATCGGCTCAATCGTTCCTGAGATATAGAATAGGGGTGTGCACGTGCGCACGTGCAGTCACCCCACCCCTGAGTTATGTGAAAGTGGCGGCTGAGGGGTCCCTAACCACACACGAAATTTGCACATAATCTGCCCAGCCGTTGCGGAGTTATTGCAAGAAAATACTTTTCAACACCCCTCACGCGGCACGAGCCACGCGTAGTAGTAGTCACCCACATGCGTCGGCACTGGTCTCAAACAGGGAAGGTTAGATGGGGCTGCTCAGCAAATAAGTCGGCTTGTCAATCGGACGTGCGGTTGCAGAGATATGAGCTCAAAAGCGTCGCCATGGGTCGGGCCGGGCCGCTCATAATCAGATTTTTCCCATACACCACGGAAGGACGAGCGAGCGCTTCGCGCTGCTCGTAATAAGCCACGATCTGACACGAATCAGTGAGTCAGACAGAAAAGAGCAACACGGAGATACCAATTAGCTTTTTACAAACAACGCAACTGGGCTATTTTATTGGCCGTGATAGTTGTACATCTTGCCGGTGTATCGGTGGAGCGGTGGCCGTGTGGCCCGCAGCCCCTGAACTGACCACTGTCAATGACGAGAATGTGCCGGCTGGCCTCCTGTACAGAGCGGTGGCCGTGTGATCCGCAGTCCCTGAACTGACCACTGTCAATGACGAGGATGTGCCGGCTGGCCTCCTGTACAGAGCGGTGACCGTGTGACCCGCAGTCCCTGAACTGACCACTGTCAATGACGAGGATGTGCCGGCTGGACTCCTGTACAGAGCGGTGACCGTGTGACCCGCAGTCCCTGAACTGACCACTGTCAATGACGAGGATGTGCCGGCTGGCCTCCTGTACAGAGCGGTGGCCGTGTGATCCGCAGTCCCTGAACTGACCACTGTCAATGACGAGGATGTGCCGGCTGGCCTCCTGTACAGAGCGGTGACCGTGTGACCCGCAGTCCCTGAACTGACCACTGTCAATGACGAGGATGTGCCGGCTGGCCTCCTGTACAGAGCGGTGGCCGTGTGATCCGCAGTCCCTGAACTGACCACTGTCAATGACGAGGATGTGCCGGCTGGCCTCCTGTACAGAGCGGTTGTCGTGTGACCCGCAGTCCCTGAACTGACCACTGTCAATGACGAGGATGTGCCGGCTGGACTCCTGTACAGAGCGGTTGTCGTGTGATCCGCAGTCCCTGAACTGACCACTGTCAATGACGAGGATGTGCCGGCTGGCCTCCTGTACAGAGCGGTGACCGTGTGACCCTGAACTGACCACTGTCAATGACGAGGATGTGCCGGCTGGCCTCCTGTACAGAGCGGTGGCCGTGTGACCCTGCACTGACCACTGTCAATGACGAGGATGTGCCGGCTGGCCTACTGTACAGAGCGGTGACCGTGTGGCCCGCAGCCCCTGAACTGACCACTGTCAATGACGAGGATGTGCCGGCTGGCCTCCTGCACAGAGCGGTGGCCGTGTGACCCTGAACTGACCACTGTCAATGACGAGGATCTGCCGGATGGCCTCCTGTACAGAGCGGTGACCGTGTGACCCTGAACTGACCACTGTCAATGACGAAGATGTGCCGGCTGGCCTACTGTACAGAGCGGTGACCGTGTGGCCCGCAGCCCCTGAACTGACCACTGTCAATGACGAGGATGTGCCGGCTGGCCTCCTGTACAGAGCGGTGGCCGTGTGACCCTGAACTGACCACTGTCAATGACGAAGATGTGCCGGCTGGCCTACTGTACAGAGCGGTGGCCGTGTGGCCCGCAGCCCCTGAACTGACCACTGTCAATGACGAGGATGTGCCGGCTGGCCTCCTGTACAGAGCGGTGACCGTGTGGCCCGCAGCCCCTGAACTGACCACTGTCAATGACGAGGATGTGCCGGCTGGACTCCTGTCGGACGCAGTGCCGCTCGGAGCACAGCGGCGCGCCGTCGCGGCTCCAGGCCACCTCGGGCGTCGGCGTGCCGCTCACGGTCGCCTCCAGGAACAGACGCTGGCCGGGCTGCACCACCTGCGCCTTCAGGCGGTGGTCGAACACCGGCGGGAACATGGTCTCTGCCGAAACAACCGGGGCAGGTGTTAACAGGAGCACCAGCTGCTGCCCCGCCACGGGAACCGCTCAGAAACCACCACCGCCTGTTTGGTACAAGGCTGTACGAAAAGAAAACACGTCACGACCTCGCTCCAACTTCAAATGCGTGCCATACGTCAGATTACATTACGCCACCTCGAGCCACGAGCCATATAGTATAAATCCTGCACTGCTCCAAGCCACTCACACACCGAGAATACCGCGTACTGATATCTATCGACAATGCTAATGTTGAACCGCAGATCGAATATCCTTCGGAACCCCGAGTTTCAGTTCAGTTGGGTTCCTCAATGATCTGATATCCTCTCAAACCCGAACTGCCAAATCTCTGGTTCGCCGCTCACTTTTGACGACGAGGTCGGCGGTGCTGGTGGCGGTGCCGGCCGCGTTGCTCATGGTGCACGTGTAGCGGCCGGCGTCCGCCTCAGTGACGTCATCGATGGTGAGCGTCACGCGGCCCTGCTCGTGTGACGTCACCAGGCGGGGGTTGGCGGCGGCGGCGGGTGGCAGCGGCGTGCCATCCCGCAGCCACTGGACCTCCGGGGCCGGGGAGCCTGGCGGACAGAGGGCGGCATCGGTCACCACGGCTCGTACTCGGCAGAGGGAGGGGCTGCACCTCCGGGGCCGGGCAGCCTGGCGGACAGAGGGCGGCATCGGTCACCACGGCTCGTACTCGTCAGAGGGAGGGGCTGCACCTCTGGGGCCGGGCAGCCTGGCGGACAGAGGGCGGCATCGGTCACCACGGCTCGTACTCGTCAGAGGGAGGGGCTGCACCTCCGGGGCCGGGCAGCCTGGCGGACAGAGGGCGGCATCGGTCACCACGGCTCGTACTCGTCAGAGGGAGGGGCTGCACCTCCGGGGCCGGGCAGCCTGGCGGACAGAGGGCGGCATCGGTCACCACGGCTCGTACTCGTCAGAGGGAGGGGCTGCACCTCCGGGGCCGGGCAGCCTGGCGGACAGAGGGCGGCATCGGTCACCACGGCTCGTACTCGGCAGAGGGAGGGGCTGCACCTCCGGGGCCGGGGAGCCTGGCGGACAGAGGGCGGCATCGGTCACCACGGCTCGTACTCGTCAGAGGGAGGGGCTGCACCTCCGGAGCCGGGCAGCCTGGCGGACAGAGGGCGGCATCGGTCACCACGGCTCGTACTCGGCAGAGGGAGGGGCTGCACCTCCGGGGCCGGGCAGCCTGGCGGACAGAGGGCGGCATCGGTCACCACGGCTCGTACTCGGCAGAGGGAGGGGCTGGACCTCCGGGGCCGGGGAGCCTGGCGGACAGAGGGCGGCATCGGTCACCACGGCTCGTACTCGGCAGAGGGAGGGGATGCACCTCCGGGGCCGGGCAGCCTGGCGGACAGAGGGCGGCATCGGTCACCACGGCTCGTACTCGGCAGAGGGAGGGGCTGCACCTCCGGGGCCGGGCAGCCTGGCGGACAGAGGGCAGCATCGGTCACCACGGCTCGTACTCGGCAGAGGGCGGCCTCGGTCACCACGGCTCGTACTCGTCAGAGGGAGGGGCTGCACCTCCGGGGCCGGGCAGCCTGGCGGACAGAGCGCGGCCTCGGTCACCACGGCTCGTACTCGTCAGAGGGAGGGGCTGCACCTCTGGGGCCGGGCAGCCTGGCGGACAGAGGGCGACATCGGTCACCACGGCCCGTACTCGGCAGAGGGAGGGGCTGCACCTCCGGGGCCGGGCAGCCTGGCGGACAGAGCGCGGCCTCGGTCACCACGGCTCGTACTCATCAGAGGGAGGGGCTGCACCTCCGGGGCCGGGCAGCCTGGCGGACAGAGGGCGGCATCGGTCACCACTGCCCGTACTCGGCAGAGGGAGGGACTGCACCTCCGGGGCCGGGCAGCCTGGCGGACAGAGGGCGGCATCGGTCACCACGGCCCGTACTCGGCAGAGGGAGGGGCTGCACCTCCGGGGCCGGGCAGCCTGGCGGACAGAGGGCGGCATCGGTCACCACGGCCCGTACTCGGCAGAGGGAGGGGCTGCACCTCCGGGGCCGGGCAGCCTGGCGGACAGAGGGCGGCATCGGTCACCACGGCCCGTACTCGGCAGAGGGAGGGGCTGCACCTCCGGGGCCGGGCAGCCTGGCGGACAGAGGGCGGCATCGGTCACCACGGCCCGTACTCGGCAGAGGGAGGGGCTGCACCTCCGGGGACGGGCAGCCTGGCGGACAGAGGGCGGCATCGGTCACCACGGCTCGTACTCGGCAGAGGGAGGGGCTGCACCTCTGGGGCCGGGCAGCCTGGCGGACAGAGGGCGGCATCGGTCACCACGGCTCGTACTCGGCAGAGGGCGGCATCGGTCACCACGGCTCGTCCTCGGCAGAGGGCGGCATCGGTCACCACGGCTCGTACTCGGCAGAGGGAGGGGCTGCACCTCCGGGGCGAGGGCGGCATCGGTCACCACATCTCGTACTCGGCAGAGGGAGGGGCTGCACCTCCGGGGCGAGGGCGGCCTCGGTCACCACGGCTCGTACTCGTCAGAGGGCGGCCTCGGTCACCACGGCTCGTCCTCAGCAGAGGGCGGCATCGGTCACCACGGCTCGTACTCGTCAGAGGGAGCGGAGGAGTCAGATGCCCCCCCCCCCCCAGTTGGAGGTCCAAAGGGTCTTACGTCGGTTTTTAGTTGGATAAAATGGCTTCATGGACTCGCATGACACCGAAATGTACGAGGGTGATATTTAGATGCAAGATTTAAGAAGCAAAATAATCGAACGAGGACTTAGTTTATCCACAGTGGATGAACTGCCCGGTTTTGTCTATGGCCATAGATTCTCTGAACGTATGGATACTGGCCAAATATAAATATTTCTCTTCAGTCTTGTATCTGATTCTTAGTGACATCGGCAGAGGTACTGACGTCGTTGCATTCCTTTTGACCGTTATTTCTATCACTTCCACCCAGCCCAGTGCCAGCCCGATCAGCAGTAGTACGTCACTCTCTAGCGTAACCTGGGCCCGGCCCGATCAGCAGTGGTACTCTCCAGCGTAACCCAGGCCCGGCCCGATCAGCAGTGGTACTCTCTAGCGTAACCCAGGCCCGGCCCGATCAGCAGTGGTACTCTCTAGCGTAACCCAGGCTCGGCCCGATCAGCAGTGGTAATCACTCTCTAGCGTAACCCAGGCCCGGCCCGATCAGCAGTGGTACTCTCTAGCGTAGCCCAGGCCTGGCCCGATCAGCAGTGGTAATCACTCTCTAGCGTAACCCAGGCCCGGCCCGATCAGCAGTGGTACGTCACTCTCTAGCGTAACCCAGGCCCGGCCCGATCAGCAGTGGTAATCACTCTCTAGCGTATCCCAGACCCGGCCCGATCAGCAGTGGTACTCTCTAGCGTAACCCAGGTCCGGCCCGATCAGCAGTGGTACCCTCTAGCGTAACCCAGGCCCGGCCCGATCAGCAGTGGTACTCTCTAGCGTAACCCAGGATCGGCCCGATCAGCAGTGGTATTCACTCTCTAGCGTAACCCAGGCCCGGCCCGATCAGCAGTGGTAATCACTCTCTAGCGTATCCCAGGCCCGGCCCGATCAGCAGTGGTATTCACTCGGTCGTCGTACCTGTGTACACCCCCTCCAGTCGGGCCGTGTCGCCCTGTTTGACCATCATCCCCTGTAGCGGGCTGACGAAGCGGGGCGGCTTGGCCGGCTTCCTCTCGACCCGCTTCGTCACGTCGCCTCTGTGGACCTCCTCATACGTGGTCCTCTGCAGCTGGGGGACGGAGAGGTCAGGCGGGGTCAGATGGGTGAGGCGGGGTCAAGTAGGGCTAAGAGCGGTCAGGTGGACAGATCGCGATGGTTAAGTTGGCGGGTTAGCTCAAAACGTAACCAGTGACTTCAAGTCAAACATGTATCGAAACGGGTATACTTGACTGTTCGTTCCTTTCATATCAATGTGTTATCAACATGCGTTTCGCATGTGCTGCCATATGTACACATTCAGCTGACGCATATGACGTCACAAGTCCATATATGGGCAGTCACACCAGCGTTCTCCGTTACCGGCTGGTCCGGCGGCACGGCGATGCTGGAGTGTACCTCCTGACTTCGCTCCTGGTCCTCTTCGCAGGGCTTCGGCTTCTTTTCGCCGTTAATAATCTGAAAACAAGACCGATACTCGTTTGGTGCTGTTGATATTCCCTGTTCTTAATTGTCAATGATAATATGTGCGAGGCAATTGCGCTGGCACGTGATATATACTATACATTACACAATCGACCGATGTAGTTGCAACTTGCAAGATACCTAATTAAGAACTCTTGATTCTGCATTTCAAGCATCTCGTTTCCACAACCATTCTATAGTTGAACTAAACGTAGTTTCTGGACCAACCTGAGTTTGCTCGTGAACTTCGGTGTACATGGTCTTCTTGAGCGCGAACGATTTTGAGGTCTCGCTGCTGTTACCGGCGGCGATGACGAGGCGTTCCGTGACCGTGGCCAGAGGCAGGTCGGCCACCGGCTCTGCGGAAAACACCACGACGCTCAGCCGCAGTACAATGTGAGTATACTGTGCTGCATAACCAATGTGCCAACTAATGTGCATAACTAAACAGTATTAGTATAACGCTATTGAATACAATTAGGAGGCGTGAGGGAGGTGAGCTGAGAGCTAATGTGGAAGACATCAGGAAACAAGGCGGATGAGGAATTATAGGTGTGGTGTCAATTTCCATCGAAAAATGGGCTGCGCAAGAATCAAAGAATCGTTCTAAGACACTGCTGTTTCTATTAAGGCCGTAAGATCATAAGTACACAAATCATTCAGAATCTTGACGTCAGGTGAGGTCACACAAGCTATATTTGAGCTTGTCGAGCACAAGTACACCGCACTTGTAACACCATCCAGCACTTCTGAGTTACGCCATAGTTAGGAGCCAGCTATGAGTCCTACCTTCAACAGAGAGCAGTGCGGCACATGTGGCCTTGCCGATCTCGTTCTCTGCTATGCATTTTACGCGTCCACAGTGGGCGATCTCGGAGGATCGGATCCTCAGCATGTGGTGCTGCCCCTCGGAGGAGACGCTGAACTTGTCGCCGGGCAGCGGGCCGTCATCAAACATCCACTGTACCTGCAGATGACAGACCGGCGACAGCAGACACGGTCAGAGCAGAGCCGGACGGACGGACGCAGACCGGCGACAGCAGACACGGTCAGAGCAGAGCCGGACGGACGGACGCAGACCGGCGACAGCAGACACGGTCAGAGCAGAGCCGGCCGGACGGACGAGCCCCGGCCAATGTGAGACGCCACTGGTTACTTTGGTTGATATTCACGATGCTCGTGAACAGCGTCATTGTCGGACGGCAAAT
Organism: Chirona hameri; assembly: GCA_036785665.1. Lineage (NCBI taxonomy): Eukaryota > Metazoa > Arthropoda > Thecostraca > Balanomorpha > Balanidae > Chirona > Chirona hameri. The sequence goes on along the minus strand of JAXIVJ010001472.1, from coordinate 56,010 downwards.
AGCGTCATTGGCGGACGGAAAATAGCGTCATTGTCGGACGGCAAATAGCGTCATTGTCGGACGGAAAATAGCGTCATTGTCGGACGGAAAATAGCGTCATTGTCGGACGGAAAATAGCGTCATTGTCGGACGGAAAATAGCGTCATTGTCGGACGGAAAATAGCGTCATTGTCGGACGGCAAATAGGGTCATTGTCGGACGGCAAATAGCGTCATTGTCGGACGGCAAATAGCGTCATTGTCGGACGGCAAATAGCGTCATTGTCGGACGGCAAATAGCGTCATTGTCGGACGGAAAATAGCGTCATTGTCGGACGGAAAATAGCGTCATTGTCGGACGGAAAATAGCGTCATTGTCGGACGGAAAATAGCGTCATTGTCGGACGGCAAATAGCGTCATTGTCGGACGGAAAATAGCGTCATTGTCGGACGGCAAATAGCGTCAATGTCTGACGGAAAATAGCGTCATTGTCGGACGGCAAATAGCGTCATTGTCGGACGGCAAGTAGCGTCATTGTCGGACGGCAAATAGCGTCATTGTCGGACGGCAAATATGTAAAAGCGTGCTTAAATGCTCTCAAGCGTCTGCAAGTCAAGGATTGCATTCAACTTGTCATTATTTATATATGCATTCACAATCAACAGGAGCCTAATAATCTAATCATCAGTCATTTTATACATAATGTATCGCTGCATCCACTTCTATAGCGAATACCCACTGCCACTGGCCATCGCAAGCCTGTTTCCCTCCTCATTTCACTCTCTTCTTTCCTCCCCTCCGGCTCACCGTCGGTTTCGGCTTTCCATCGATGATGCACTGGAACAGCACGTCGGAGCCCTCGGCCACGTGCTGGTCCTTGAAGATCTGCACAAACACGGGCGGCTCCATGGGCGGAGGCGGACGGAACTGGACGGGCTGCGGCCGGCCGCGCACCGTCACGTGCGCGAAGCAGCGCGCCTCGCCGGCACGGTTGGCGGCGACGCAGATGTAGTTGCCGGCGTGCTGCGGCAGGCAGGAGCCGATCTCCAGCCGCGCGCGACCCTCCTCCAGGGAAATCTGTCCGGCAGACGTCGGGGCGGGGCGGGGCGGGGCGGGGCGGGTCAGGGGCAGGCGAGATGGGTGCAGGGGCAGGGCAGGTGCCGTTACTGACAGGCAGCAGAAGAAAAACAACGACTCAACCATGGAGATTTACTGACATGGGAAGCCGGGTTGCTTGTCATCCGACGCCTGCATGGCCAGAGTTATACTAGCATTGAATCAGTGTTGAAACAATTGGGAAATCTGGTGACAAATTAATACTCCGAACATCATGAAAAAACACTCCGGAGATTGCGGCCTACCTTCATGCTCTCTGTTGACTTTATTTCGCGTCCGTCCTTGAGCCAGGTGACGGTGGGAGCGGGGACGCCGGTAACCTCAGCTTCCAGCACCTCCCGCTCGCCCTCCTTGGCGCTGGCGTCGGTCAGCAGCTTGGTGAACTTGGGCTCCTCGGTGACCTCCTCTGGTGTCGGAGTGCGAGGCGCTGCAAACGGAGCCCGTTCAGTGGCAGGAACACTCGGTGAATGTACTAGCGAGTTCCATTTATTATAACTATTAGGGGTAGTGCATGAACTGAGACAAGAACAAAAGATCGAACAAAAGATCCAAATTATATCGAAGATCGCATCGCCATCACATCGATCACATAGCCCCGCAAAATCATGTGACGACAAAACCATATAGCACATTCGTTTCGGTAATCTACAGAGCACAGTCCCCAGACGCCGTCTGCAGCAGTGTCGACACCGTGGCGGCAGCCGGCCAGCCGGTCAGCCGGTCAGCGGGCCGCGGGCCGCGGGGTCGTCTCACCGAGCACGTTCAGGGGTCAGCGGGCCGCGGGGTCGTCTCACCGAGCACGTTCAGGGGTCAGCGGGCCGCGGGGTCGTCTCACCAAGCACGTTCAGGGGTCAGCGGGCCGCGGGGTCAGCGGGGTCGTCTCACCGAGCACGTTCAGGGGTCAGCGGGCCGCGGGGTCAGCGGGGTCGTCTCACCGAGCACGTTCAGATTGCAGAGCGAGGTGGCCTCGCCGGCAGAGTTGATGGCCACCACCGAGTAGCGTCCGGCGTCATCCGCCAGCGCGCGGTTGATCACTAGCGTGCAGCGGTCGCCGTGGAACAGCAGCTGGAAGTCACGCGACTCCTTCACCGGCCGCTCGCCGTGGTACCAGATCACCTGCGAGAGCCGCGAGACGGGGTGAGAGGGGGAGGGGAGGGAGGGGGGGGGGGGACGTGAAGAGGGAGAGAGAAAAGGGGAGAGGGATGAGAGTGAGAGGGAAAGAGGGGGAGACGGGGTGAGAGGGGGAGGGAAGGGGGGGTGAGACGTGGATAGGGAGAGAGATAAGGGGAGAGGGATGAGAGTGAGAGGGAAGGGGGGGGGGGGGGGGGGGAGACGGGGTGAGAGGGGAAGAAAGGGATGAGAGAAGGGTGAAAGTTGGAGAGAGAAGTTGTGATAAGGGTGAAAGATGGGTCGAAAGAGGGTGAGAGGGATGAGAGAGGGGAGAGAAAGAAAGAGAGGGGGAGACGAGGTGAGAGGGGTGGTGAGAGGTGATGAAAGAAGTGGCCAAACAGTTACTAAACTACTCAGACCCTGTGAAAGACGAGGTGGAAGACAACTGCTCGTAAACACTGCTTTAAGGTAGTTTGTTTCTATGGGGACAACGAAAGCATGCTATGGCTCAGCACCGGTTCTAGTCAAATGCTAAATTTAAGCCCTTTGCATATCGCTCATCGCCGCCAACACCAATGTACAGACTAAACATTCCTTATCGTCAACACTGACGCCCATCTCCTGCGTAAGTGTCTGAGCAGCGTCGCCGAGTGCAGCGGCGGCGGCAGGTATGTATGGGCGGTAGGTATGTATACACTATACCTCTGGCTCAGGCTGCCCGGTGAGCACGCAGTCGAGCTGAGCGCGCTCGCCCTGCTCCACCGTCAGGTCCCGCAGCTGCACCTGGATACGCGGCTTCACCAGCTCCACATCGCTGGCGAACTCCGAGTCAGACGTCTCGGTCGGCAGCCGGCCCTGAGTCAGAGTCAGAGTCAATCAACAGCACACCTCACACAGCCGGCCCTGAGTCAGAGTCAGAGTCAATCAACACCACACCTCACACAGCCGGCCCTGAGTCAGTCAGAGTCAATCAACACCACACCTCACACAGCCGGCCCTGAGTCAGAGTCAGAGTCAATCAACACCACACCTCACACAGCCGGCCCTGAGTCAGAGTCAGAGTCAATCAACACCACACCTCACACAGCCGGCCCTGAGCCGAGGCCAGCAGAGGCAGAGTCCACCAACATAACACCTCACACAGCCGGCCCTGAGTCAGAGTCAGAGTCAATCAACACCACACCTCACACAGCCGGCCCTGAGTCAGAGTCAGAGTCAATCAACAGCACACCTCACACAGCCGGCCCTGAGTCAGAGTCAGACAGAGTCAGAGACCAGCAGAGAGTTCACCCCGAGTCAGATTCGAGTCAGTCAGATCTCAGCCAAATTTCCAACGAAAGGACGATCCTTGACGGTCCGGTGGATACGGATCTGGGAAATATTTAGCAACTCTACTTTGACTGAACATGGTGTTACGTGTTCAAATTTAAATAATAATACGCTAGTCCAGTGGTCTTCTGTGGTCTGCATAGCTTACCAGACGGTACCCGTACCTTGACTGAGACGTGACACGAGCAGGTGGTCTCGCCGGCCTCGTTCTTGGCCACCAGGACGTAGCTGCCGGCGTCCTTGGGAAAGGCCTCCGGTATGGTGAGCGTGGCTCGTAGGCCGTCAAACGTCACCTGTCACGGAACGGGGACATGCCGTCACAGGAGAGAGTGACAAGACGTGACAGATCCAGCAGCTGACCTAACCGACCAGACACGCACAACTGTGCTGTGCACACTGCAGTGAAACGTCAAGGTTTGTGGACAAAAATGTACAGGAGACGCCGATATCGAAAGAGGTTACAGTCGGCATAGGTATGCACGCCGAACAGTGATATGGTATACTAGTATACAACATAATATACATGTAGCACCATTGGAAGCCGGATTCCTCCGGGCAGCCAATCAACGTCAAACACACCCCTTCATCCCGGGCGGCTACCACACGGGTGTGAGTCATAGAGATGTGTCAAAACATCTGCTGTAGACAGCGGGGCGGCAGCACTCACCCGTGTGTCGCGGCCCTCCTGGACTCTCTGCTGTAAACAGCGGGGCGGCGGCACTCACCCGTGTGTCGCGGCCCTCCTGGACTCTCTGCTGTAGACAGCGGGGCGGCGGCACTCACCCGTGTGTCGCGGCCCTCCTGGACTCTCTGCTGTAGACAGCGGGGCGGCGGCACTCACCCGTGTGTCGCGGCCCTCCTGGACTCTCTGCTGTAAACAGCGGGGCGGCGGCACTCACCCGTGTGTCGCGGCCCTCCTGGACTCTCTGCTGTAAACAGCGGGGCGGCGGCACTCACCCGTGTGTCGCGGCCCTCCTGGACTCTCTGCTGTAAACAGCGGGGCGGCGGCACTCACCCGTGTGTCGCGGCCCTCCTGGACTCTCTGCTGTAGACAGCGGGGCGGCGGCACTCACCCGTGTGTCGCGGCCCTCCTGGACTCTCTGCTGTAGACAGCGGGGCGGCGGCACTCACCCGTGTGTCGCGGCCCTCCTGGACTCTCTGCTGTAGACAGCGGGGCGGCGGCACTCACCCGTGTGTCGCGGCCCTCCTGGACTCTCTGCTGTAAACAGCGGGGCGGCGGCACTCACCCGTGTGTCGCGGCCCTCCTGGACTCTCTGCTGTAAACAGCGGGGCGGCGGCACTCACCCGTGTGTCGCGGCCCTCCTGGACTCTCTGCTGTAAACAGCGGGGCGGCGGCACTCACCCGTGTGTCGCGGCCCTCCTGGACTCTCTGCTGTAAACAGCGGGGCGGCGGCACTCACCCGTGTGTCGCGGCCCTCCTGGACTCTCTGCTGTAAACAGCGGGGCGGCGGCACTCACCCGTGTGTCGCGGCCCTCCTGGACTCTCTGCTGTAAACAGCGGGGCGGCGGCACTCACCCGTGTGTCGCGGCCCTCCTGGACTCTCTGCTGTAGACAGCGGGGCGGCGGCACTCACCCGTGTGTCGCGGCCCTCCTGGACTCTCTGCTGTAAACAGCGGGGCGGCGGCACTCACCCGTGTGTCGCGGCCCTCCTGGACTCTCTGCTGTAAACAGCGGGGCGGCGGCACTCACCCGTGTGTCGCGGCCCTCCTGGACGGGCCGGCCGTTGTGTAACCACGTCAGCTCCGGGTGCGGCAGGCCGGACACCTGGCACTCGAGCCGCAGCTTCTGGCCAGCTCGAGCCATCACGTTACTCAGCGGACTGGCGAACTGGGGCTTCTCGTATGGCACGCGCGCTGCCGGTCACGGAGGGCAGGGGTCGGAGGTCAGAGGTCAGAGGTCAGAGGTTAGAGGTTAGAGGTTAGAGGTTAGAGGTTAGAGGTTTAGAGGTTAGAGGTTAGAGGTTAGAGGTTAGAGGTTAGAGGTCAGAGGTTAGAGGTTAGAGGTCAGAGGTTAGAGGTCAGAGGTTAGAGGTCAGCGGAGAAGGTCAGAGATGCGAGGTCAGCGGAGAAGGTCAGAGGTCAGCGGGAATGGGTCAGAGGTCAGAGGTGCGAGGTCAGTGGTGCGAGGTCAGCGGGGAGGGATCAGAGGTCAGAGGTACGAGGTCAGCGGGAAGGGGTCAGATGTCAGAGGTCAGTAGTGCGAGGTCAGCGGGGAGGGATCAGAAGTCAGAGGTTTGACAGTAGTACTAGAGTGGTACTCGTCAATTTTCTTATCATACAGGCACATGATAGAATGTATTGAAAATGATCGCCGCAATGATTGCCGCATGATTGACGGCACGGTCTCCTGCCCCCTGTCAATATGATGTCCCCGCTCCAGCCGCACATGACTACACACAGGAGGAGGACGCCCCCGCCCCTGCGCTGCTGCCCTGCCTGGACCCCCCCCCCCCCCCCCCCCCCCGCCCGCCGACTCACGCTGTACGCGGACGGTGGCAGAGGTCTGGTCGAAGCCGAGCGGGTTGGCCGCGCGGCAGACGAACACGCCCTGGTCCTGCGGCTGGGCCTCCTCGGCGCGCAGCGTGCACTCGCCATTGTTGACGGTGGTCAGGTAGCGACGGTCGCTGTCCACGGTGGCGCCGTTGTGCAGCCAGCTGATCTCCGGAGTGGGGGATCCGGAGACGGAGGCGTGCAGCAGCAGCGGCCGGCCCTGATCCAGCCGCACGTCCCGCAGCTGGCGACTGAACACCGGCGACTGGCCGCGCTCCAGCTCTGACAGGTCACACGGGTCACACGGGTCAGACAGGCAGGTCACAGATCAGACAGGCAGGTCACACGGGTCAGACAGGCAGGTCACACGGGTCAGACAGGTCAGAAAGACCACACGGGCCAGACAGACGGGCCAGACAGACAGACTCACACGGGCCAGACAGACGAGTCGCACGGGTCACAGAGGTCAGATTCGCATCACAGGTCAGACACCTACATGAGACATACAAGTCACCTGAGACAGAGCACGTCCCAGCTGGGCTGTAACTTCATACGTATTCACCATGTAATCACATACAGACTGGCAGGTACACTAACAACTGCCGCGTTACTCTCCTTCACCAGTGGACCCGCGCCGGTGCGTTACCCACCCTGGACGGTGAGCCGTCCGCTAGTCTCGGCCACGCCGGCCGGGTTCTCTGCCCGGCAGGTGAACGTGGCGCTGTCCTCCACCAGGGTCTCCTCTATCACCAGCGAGCACACCCCCTCCTCCGTGCGGCTGACCACGTAGTCCGAGTTGGCGCCGCACGCGATGCCGTCTTTGTGCCACGCGATGGTGGGTGCTGGCTCCCCGGCCACGCTGTGGGACGCAGGTACGCAGGGTCAGGGTCAGGGTAAGGGTCAGAGTCAGAGTCAGGGTCAGGGTCAGGGTCAGGGTCAGGGTCAGAATCAGGGTCAGAGTCAGAGTCAGGGTCAGAGTCAGGGTCAGGGTCAGAGTCAGGGTCAGGGTCAGGGTCAGAGTCAGGGTCAGGGTCAGGGTCAGGGTCAGGGTCAGGGTCAGGGTCAGGGTCAGGGTCAGAGTCAGGGTCAGGGTCAGGGTCAGGGTCAGGGTCAGGGTCAGGGTCAGGTACCGGTGATGGGCAGTGCAGCGCTCAGATGGCGCACCGACAATGCATATACTCGCAAAGGTGGAGTGGTAAATACAATGGGCGTGATGTGTCAGTGGCAGGTTTCCAGCGGGGCGTGTTACAAGTGATTCGGCGTGTTCATGTGACACGTTATCTATAATGGAATTCCGTGGCTAGTCAACTACATGAATTGCACAGAGAACGCGTGAAGAAGCAGCAAACTCATGGATGGATGTGAACGGACTGAATGTGATCTCGCCAAGATTATAAGCGGTACCGCACTAAAGAAGACAACGAGTCTGGATAAGATATAACCCAAATTTCGGCTTCAGATCTTATGAAATATTTTTTCTCTCTCATAAAATAGTGCATTATTACAAGCAGCTGTTTGTAAATTAGTATTCTAAGACGGCCACCTTCTCCAGGTTACGTCTGCCTGCCCCCCGTCCCAGTCTGCAGCACGTGCCGTACCTGGTCCTGGTCCTGGTCCTGGTCCTGGTCCTGGTCCGTACCTGGTCTGCAGCACGTGCCGCTCCCCCTCCTGCGCGACCCGGTCGGTCACACCCCGCCCCAGTACCTGGTCTGCAGCACGTGCCGCTCCCCCTCCTGCGCGACCCGGTCGGTCACACCCCGCCCCAGTCCCCGTACCTGGCCTGCAGCACGTGCCGCTCTCCCTCCTGCGCGACCCGGTCGGTCAGCGGGGCCGTGAACACGGGAGGCACCAGCGGCGCGGCGGGCGGCGGCGGCGGCGGCTGGGCGGCACGGGGCCGCCGCGTCACCGGCTGCGCCTCCTCCACCTCCGGGACGCAGGGCTCCGTGCCGGCGTCCACCACCGACACCCCACTCTCCTGAGTGGCCGCATCCGTGCCCATAGAGACTTTCTGCGTCGCTGCGTCCGTGCCCATAGTGATTTTCTGGGTGGACACGTCGGTAGCCATGGTCATTTTCTGGGTGAAAGCGTCGGTGCCCATAGTGATTTTCTGGGTGGACACGTCGGTAGCCATGGTGATTTTCTGGGTGGAGGCGTCGGTGCCCATGGCGATTTTCTGGGTCGAGGCATCGGTACCAGTAGAGACTTTCTGTGTTGATGCGTCCATTGTGCCCACCGGAATATCTTGTGTCGCAACGTCCGTTCCGGATGACATCTTCTGCGTGGATACGTCAGAGACCAGTGTGACATTCTGCGTGGAAACGTCCGTACCGATGGAGACCTTCTGTGTGGCAGCGTCAGTGCCGAAAGACACCTTCTGCGTCGACGCATCCGACGTTCCCACGGAAATCTCCTGCGTGGCGGCGTCCGATGTGACGGGGATCTCCTGCGTGGCGGCGTCCGAGGTTCCCACGGCCACCTGCTGTGTGCACGCGTCGGCCGTGTCCACCGCCGCCTCCTGGGTGGAAGCGTCTGAGGTACCCACAGGAATGTCCTGGGTGAAGCTGTCCACAGTAATCTGAAACGTGAGCGTGAAGTCAACGAGGGCCTGTCGTGGGGCACGTTATCTATAATGGAATTCCGTGGCTAGTCAACTACATGAATTGCACAGAAAACGCGTGAAGAAGCAGCAAACTCATGGATGCCACAATACATTATTTAACATGCCACCTTCCGCTGGAAAGTGGAAGGTTTCCAGAGATGCTGAAACTAAGCGTGGATCAATTTACAGACTTGCATGTGTATTAAGATCGCATTTAACTGCGAGACAACTGCGACATCGATAGAATAACCGCATGCAGTTTGATCTTAAAGTTTGCCACCGGCCCAATCGTCTTAACCATGCCATTTCAAAATATCCCCCTGTCTAGTTACAAATATCTAACAGAGCGTTCGAAAAACGTTAAAGGTCTCAATAACCAATACCAGGTGATTGTAAATGGACAAATCCTGAGCTAATTATACCCCGCTGCATCCACACGGTGTCCGTCTGGACCGTTATATCCCGCTGCATCCACACGGTGTCCGTCTGGACCGTTATATCTCGCTGCATCCACACGGTGTCCGCCTGGGCCGTTATATCCCGCTGCATCCACACGGTGTCCGCCTGGACCGTTATATCCCGCTGCATCCACACGGTGTCCGTCTGGACCGTACCTTGTTATACCCCGCTGATTATATCCCGCTGCATCCACACGGTGTCCGCCTGGACCGTTATATCTCGCTGCATCCACACGGTGTCCGTCTGGACCGTTATATCCCGCTGCATCCACACGGTGTCCGTCTGGACCGTTATATCCCGCTGCATCCACACGGTGTCCGTCTGGACCGTTATATCCCGCTGCATCCACACGGTGTCCGCCTGGACCGTTATATCCCGCTGCATCCACACGGTGTCCGCCTGGACCGTTATATCCCGCTGCATCCACACGGTGTCCGCCTGGACCGTTATATCCCGCTGCATCCACACGGTGTCTGCCTGGACCGTTATACTTCGCTGCATCCACACGGTGTCCGTCTGGACCGTTATATCCCGCTGCATCCACACGGTGTCCGTCTGGACCGTTATACCTCGCTGCATCCACATTGTGTCCGCCTGGACCGTTATACCTCGCTGCATCCACACGGTGTCCGTCTGGACCGTTATACCTCACTGCATTCACACTGTGTCCGCCTGGACCGTTATATCCCGCTGCATCCACACGGTGTCTGCCTGGACCGTTATACCTCGCTGCATCCACACGGTGTCCGTCTGGACCGTTATATCCCGCTGCATCCACACGGTGTCCGTCTGGACCGTTATACCTCGCTGCATCCACACTGTGTCCGCCTGGACCGTTATACCTCGCTGCATCCACACGGTGTCCGTCTGGACCGTTATACCTCGCTGCATCCACACGGTGTCCGCCTGAACCGTTATATCCCGCTGCATCCACACGGTGTCCGTCTGGACCGTACCTTGTTATACCCAGCTGATTATATCCCGCTGCATCCACAAGGTGCCCGCCTGGACCGTTATATCCCGCTGCATCCACACGGTGTCCGCCTGGACCGTTATATCCCGCTGCATCCACACGGTGTCCGCCTGGACCGTTATATCCCGCTGCATCCACACGGTGTCCGCCTGGACCGTTATATCCCGCTGCATCCACACGGTGTCCGCCTGGATCGTTATATCCCGCTGCATCCACACGGTGTCCGCCTGGACCGTTATATCCCGCTGCATCCACACGGTGTCCGCCTGGACCGTTATACCTCGCTGCATCCACACGGTGTCCGTCTGGACCGTTATATCCCGCTGCATCCACACGGCGTCCGCCTGGACCGTACCTTGTTATACTCCGCTGATTATATCCCGCTGCATCCACACGGTGTCCGCCTGGACCGTTATATCCCGCTGCATCCACACGGTGTCCGCCTGGACCGTTATACCTCGCTGCATCCACACGGTGTCCGCCTGGACCGTTATACCTCGATGCATCCACACGGTGTCCGTCTGGACCGTTATATCCCGCTGCATCCACACGGTGTCCGTCTGGACCGTTATATCCCGCTGCATCCACACGGTGTCCGTCTGGACCGTTATATCCCGCTGCATCCACACGGTGTCCGCCTGGACCGTTATATCCCGCTGCATCCACACGGTGTCCGTCTGGACCGTACCTTGTTATACCCCGCTGATTATATTCCGCTGCATCCACACGGTGTCCGCCTGGACCGTTATACCTCGCTGCATCCACACGGTGTCCGCCTGGACCGTTATATCCCGCTGCATCCACACGGTGTCCGCCTGGACCGTTATATCCCGCTGCATCCACACGGTGTCCGCCTGGACCGTTATATCCCGCTGCATCCACACGGTGTCCGCCTGGACCGTTATATCCCGCTGCATCCACACGGTGTCCGCCTGGACCGTTATATCTCGCTGCATCCACACGGTGTCCGCCTGGACCGTTATATCCCGCTGCATCCACACGGTGTCCGCCTGGACCGTTATCTCCCGCTGCATCCACACGGTGTCCGTCTGGACCGTACCTTGGAGACTTGTGTGACGGTCTCGGTGCAGACGTCCACCTTGGGCACGACCAGCGGGGTGATGGGCCGCGGCATCTCCTGCAGCGCCAGGGCGGCCGCCTCGGCCGCCCGGCGGGCCTCGTCAGCGGTCGAGGCGGCGGCGCGGGCCGCGTCCGCCTCCTGACGACCGCAATCAGACGGACACACAGACAGGGGTCAGGGGTCAGATATCCACCGCAACACACAGACAGGCACACAGACAGGGGTCAGCGGTCAGATATTCACCCCAACACACAGACAGGGGTCAGCGGTCAGATATCCACCCCAACACACAGACAGGGGTCAGCGGTCAGATATCCACCCCAACACAGACAGGGGTCAGCGGTCAGATATCCAGTATTCACCCCAACACACAGACAGGCGCGCGCACACCAGGGCCAGCGGTCAGATAACTGGATGCAGGGAGAAGTATTGTGCGTCAGGGTTATCCACCACAGATACAGGACACAGGACACAGGACAGGACACAGGACACAGATGACCGTTTACAGGTGGTCTGAGACCCCTGCTGAGTACAGGCGGTCTGAGGTCAGACCCCTGCTGGGTCTGACCCCAGGCCACACTCTCTTGCTCCTGCCCGGGTCAAAAGCGATAACCCGGCGTATCTATCTAAGCCCCGATCTTACACCAGCACAAGGCAACTCTCTGACTCCAGTGTGTTAACGAGTATCAGCCGGACCTTTTGTCCAGGTCTCCTGAACCATTACCATCCATTTGCACAGCCTCCCCGTATTGTCCTCTCTGTGGCTATCCTCCCGACTCCGTCGTACCGTGTTCTCGAGTGACCTGTCCTGTCCTCATATGTCTATCCTACCGTGTCCTCCCACTGTCTTCTCCTGTCCTCCAGTATCATCCGTCTCTGTCATCCCCTGTCCTCCAGTATCCTCCCGTCCCTGTCCTCCCCTGTATATCCTCCCGTGTTCTCCCCCTGTCTTCCCCTGTATATCCTCAGTATCCTCCCGTCTCTGTCTTCCAGCATCCTCCCGCGTGTCCTCTGTCGCGCGTGACTGACCTGCTGGGCGGCCTGCATGGTGATGGTCAGCTGGTCGTTGTGCCGGCGCAGCTCCTCCCGCTCGGCGTCCGCCTGCTCCAGCGTCTCCACCAGACGCCGCAGCTCCTGGCGCACGGTAGTCAGGGACTCCACCATGTCACGGTGCTGCTGCGTCACCGTCACCACCCGCTCCGGCTGGGGCGTGCCTGCAGGACGACACCAGTCACCAACAGTCATCAGAGGTGCCAGTCACCACCCACCCATCACCAGTCACCGATCACTGTCAACACCGGACGGCACCAGGCACCAGCGGTCACCAGGCAACAGTTAACAGAACTACCAGTGTGTCAGTCTGCACCGGACGGCCACTCCACCCCGCCCCTCTGCCCCGTCCCACCCACTCCCCACCGCACTCCACCCCGCCCCTCTGCCCCGTCCCACCCTCTCCCCGCCCCTCTGCCCCGTCCCACCCTCTCCCCGCCCCACCCTCTCCCCACCGCACTCCACCCCGCCCCTCTGCCCCGCCCCACCCTCTCCCCGCCCCTCTGCCCCGTCCCACCCTCTCCCCGCCCCTCTGCCCCGTCCCGCCCTCTCCCAGCCGCACTCCACTCCGCCGCTCTGCCCCGTCCCACCCTCTGCCCGTCATCCCCGCGCCACTCACTGTACAGCTGCTCGGCCATCACTGTGATGGTCCTCAGCCGCTCCTCCTGCTGCTGCTCCCCGGGCGAGAGGAACAGGTTGATCTCGGTACGCAGGCGCTGCGCCTCCTCCGGCGAGCGGACCTGGGTCGACTTGCGGGCGATGTCCACCAGCAGCTTGCCGCCCTCCTTGTACCAGTCCTCCGACTGCGGGACACGGGACGGGAAGTGGGACACGAGACGGGACACGGGACGGGCAGTGGGGTGCGATTGTCCACTGGGTCGGAGCTATGGTGGGTAAACTGCGATATATCACTCGTGAGTCTCGTGCGTTACGCGTGAGTCCCAAAACCATGAGACTCACTCGTGTTTGTTTGTGATACTTGCGGAGATCAGACCGCGAACTTTTGATCCAGATCAGCTGATGTTAGCGACACTCAGTTAAGCAACAACTTAAGCCTTCTTAAGCCAGACCAATTTCATTGCAGAATAAACATCGAGGAAACGGGATCCAATCACCGGAATCAAGGTTAAACTACTCGCATCGACTGGGACATTGCTGCGAGAGCTTCTCCCACGGCAGGAGGCGGGCTGCCTCGCGGAGCGGGCTGCCTCGCGGTCACTTGGCGCTCACCTGTTCCACCAGTTTGAAGTACTCGATCGAGAGGTCGATCAGCTTCCTGTTGTCGCCGACCTGCTGGTAGAAGGTGGACCACTTGTTCTGCACCGTGCCCAGCTCCAGCATGATCTGCTCCGGCTCGGGTGACTCAGACAGGAAGCTCTGCGCGGTGCTGACGAAGTTCTGGATCTGCCGGCCCGTGTTCTGCCAGGCCCGGCACATACGTACGCACGGTCAGACCGGACCGCCAAAATTGGTCACACTATGAGTACACGTCATTCACAGTCAACTGCCATCGTCGGTCGTCCAGTGATGGTAGACCTCATCTACCACCAGCCGACTGTACACATGGCTATCTACCGTCATCTACCGTCATCTACCGTCATCTACCGTCATCTACCATCATTTCCCGTCATCTGCCATAATCTACGATCATCTACGATCATCTACGATCATCTACGATCATCTACGATCATCTACCACCATCTACCATCATCTACCGTCATATACCGTCATCTACCGTCATCTACCGTCATCTACCGTCATCTACCATCATCCATCATGCATCATCTACCATCATCCATCATCTACCATCATCCATCATCCGTCATCTATCATCATCTACCATCATATACCATCATCTACTATCATCTACCGTCATCTGTTGCCACTGACCGAGATAGTGTCCTCGAAGCCCTGGAAGGCGCGGCTGGTCTGCTCGGCCTCTCGTCTCGTCTCGCCGTACTGGCCCTTCATGGTGCCCAGCTGGGTGCTCAGCTCGGCCAGCTGGCCATTGATGGTTGTCAGTTCTGAGTTGAACGCCGTCGAGGTGGCCTGCCGCTCCAGCTGCTCCCGGCGCGAGCTGCACGTCTCCTCCCACTTGGTCTGAGGGACGGGGTCGAGTCAGGCGCCGAGAGGTGTGAGGGGATGGATGGGAGAGGGAGAGGGAGAAGGGAGGAACACAGTGGGAGGAGGGAGTTATTGCCGAGGAGTAATGGTCATGCTTCACTACAAGCTAAACAAAATTATCAGATACTCTGATGTCTGGCTATGCAAAAGGCTAATAACAATGATGAGCAAAGTTGGTCAAATTTAACGATGTTTGGTGGCCGTTGTGGAACTATACATGCAGTGTGCCACTTTCCGTTGTCATTGCAAATCCGCATAACAAATTTTCAGCGCAATAGCCTTCGAATCAATTCGGTACGTTCAGCGCCGATCACCGATTGTTCTAGCTGAGCCCGCAGCCGGCGACTGACGGGACCTCGGTACAGTACGTACCGTTTCCGTGTCCAGAGCGCGCTGGAGCTCCTTGACGTCGTGGTCGGCGGCGGCCGGTGGCTCCACCTGACGGACCCGCTCCACCAGCCGCTCCAGCTCGCTGCCAGCGAACCTGGCGGCGACAGCAGAGTTAACACAGACTGAACACTCACAACGAAACAGCATCGACCAATGCAAACATCTTCAGCCTGGCTCACTCAATATCCGTGGTATACAGGTTAGGTCACCAACAAAGAATCACAGGGGATATCACTGACGTGGGTTCTCAGACTGAATCCCTGCTGTATGGCCGCCTGGCGCTAACACCTGAACAGGACACTGAACACCTGAACAGGACCCCGCCCGGCGCCGCGGTGACCGACGCACCTGAACAGCTCCTGGAAGGTGCGCTGCGTGGACTCCAGCTCCCGGAGATCCTGCTGACAGTCGGCCGCCGCGGACGGCACACCCCGGCTCTGGTCCAGCACACGCTGCTTCTCAATGCCAGAGTCCAGCTGCAGGGCACAGCAGCGAGAGGTAAGGGTGCGTCACGTCACGGCACGGCACGTCACGGCACGGCACGGCACGTCACGGCACGGCACGGCACGGCACGGTACGGTACGGCACGGTACGGCACGGTACGGTACGGCACGGTACGGCACGGTACGGCACGGTACGGCACGGCACGGCACGGCACGGCACGGTACGGCACGGTACGGTACGGCACGGTACGGCACGGCACGGCACGGCACGGCACGGCACGGCACGGCACGGCACGATACGGGACGGGACGGGACGGCACGGCACGGCACGATACGGCATGATACAGCACGGCACGGCACGGCACGGTACGGTACGGTACGGTACGGTACGGCACGGTACGGTACGGCACGGCACAGCACGGCACGGCACGGCACGGCACGGCACGGCACGGCACGGCACTGCATGACACGGTACGGTACGGTACGGTACGGTACGGTACGGTACGGTACGGTACGGTACGGTACGGTACGGTACGGTACGGTACGGTACGGTACGGTACGGTACGGTACGGTACGGTACGGTACGGCACGACCAAGCACGTCAAATCACGACCATACTGAAGAACTGACCAGTTTCTAACTCTTACGCTATTGCAATGGTTTGTTTACCAGACTGCAGAAAATTGTCCAAATTATTCGATGCTATTACGGAATCAAGAAGGGCACGGCCATTGCTATGTATGTTGTTTGCTCCGATAATTATATTCCGTTTTCGTACAACATACAAACATCCTATACTGACCTCGGCGACATTTTTGAAGTAGGCCTCCATCATCTGCAGCGTCATCTGGTACTCGGTGGTGATGGTGGTGATCTGATCCCGCTGCCGGGTCAGCTCCTGCACCAGTCTGTCCACCTCACCACCCGTATCACCTGGGGGTCACATACGGGACATTTGTACACTTCCAATATTACCCGACATCGTTACATTCCGGAAATCGAACAAAACGATGTGTCATAAACTACGGCTAAATAGTGCACAATTAGGTCATTCCCTGAAAATGATAAACCAGGGTACATTGATCCCATGAGCAAGGCTAAGAATCCCTTCTGCTGTTCCGTTCCCTCTCACCTCATACATGACCTAGATCCCACTCTGTTGCCCGTAAGAATCATTAACGCCGCAGCTCACCGGCGTCCCTGAGCTTCTCCGCAGCCCTGCTGCGCTGTTCCAGCTCTTGTCTGACGCGCTGCAGCTGCGGCACCAGCTGCTGCGCCGCCTGCTGACACTGGCTGCTGCGCTGCTGCGCAGGCCGGCCCGGCTCGCGCAGCACTGGGAAGAGTTCGATCAGCAGGCGCGCAGCCGTCTCCAGCGTCTGTGGGGACGGCACACACGGGACAGGCGCTCAGCGACGGCAGGGCAACGCTCCGCTGGCCGACATGGCCAGACATTTCCAACGTACGAATAAACCACTTATCTGTTGAATTTATGGACACTGTTCAGTGTTCGTATGGTTTCCTTAACTGTGTTTGTTCTCAATGCTTTGGTAAATATTAATCCCGGTTAAATTATGTATATAAAGCAATCACCGGATCTAGTTCAGCACACAAGAGTCTCCCATCCCTCCGATGTTTCGCCACATCTACACCTCATCTTGACGACTGGTATTCGTCAGTGCGACTACATACCGGCCGGAACCGTACCTGTTTCGAGTCGCGTTTGCACGCGTCCCAGTCACTCTGGTACTGGCGGCTCCGCGTCTCCTCCCATTTGGTCTAAGGGACGGGGGACGGTTCGAGTCAGGCGCCTTAACGTCATCACAAATCCGCATGACACATTTTCAGCGCAATAGCCTTCGAGTCCTCTAATCGGTACGTTCAGCGCCGATCACCGTCTGTTCTAGCTGAGCTAGCAGCCGGCGACTGACGGGACCTTGGTACAGTACGTACCGTTTCCGTGTCCAGAGCGCGCTGGAGCTCCTTGACGTCGTGGTCGGCGGCGGCCGGTGGCTCCACCTGACGGACCCGCTCCACCAGCCGCTCCAGATCGCTGCCAGCGAACCTGGCGGCGACAGCAGAGTTAACACAGACTGAACACGCAAAACGAAACGGCATCGACCAATTCAAACATCTTCATCCTGGCTCACTTAATATCTTCATCCTGGCTCACTTAATATCCGTGGTATAAAGGTTAGGTCACCAACACAGAATCACAGGGGATGTTACTGACGTGGGTTCTCAGACGGAATCCCTGCTGTCTGGCCGCCTGGCGCTAACACCTGAACAGGACACTGAACACCTGAACAGGACCCCGCCCGGCGCCGCGGTGACCGACGCACCTGAACAGCTCCTGGAAGGTGCGCTGCGTGGACTCCAGCTCCCGGAGATCCTGCTGACAGTCGGCCGCCGCGGACGGCACACCCCGGCTCTGGTCCAGCACACGCTGCTTCTCAATGCCAGAGTCCAGCTGCAGGGCACAGCAGCGAGAGGTAAGGGTGCGTCACGTCACGTCACGGCACGGCACGGCACGGTACGGCACGGCACGGCACGGTACGGCACGGCACGGCACGGCACGGTACGGTACGGTACGGTACGGTATGGCACGGCACGGCACGGCACGGCACGGCACGGCACGGTACGGCACGGTACGGCACGGTACGGTACGGTACGGTACGGTACGGCACGGCACGGCACGGCACGGCACGGCACGGTACGGTACGGTACGGTACGGTACGGTACGGTACGGTACGCTACGGCACGGCACGGCACGGCACGGCACGGCACGACACGGCACGGCACGGCACGACACGGCACGGCACGGCACGGCACGGCACGGCACGGCACGGCACGGCACGGTACGGCACGGTACGGCACGGTACGGCACGGTCGGTACGGTACGGTACGGTACGGTACGGTACGGTACGGTACGGTACGGTACGGTACGGTACGGTACGGTACGGTACGGTACGGTACGGTACGGTACGGTACGGTACGGTACGGCATAGTACGGTACGACATGGTACGGTACGGCAAGGTACGGTACGGCATGGTACGGTACGGCATGGTACGGTACGGCATGGTACGGTATGGTATGATACGGTATGGTATGATACGGTACGGCATGGTACGGTACGGTACGGCATGGTAAGGCACGGCATGGCACGGCACAGCATGGTACGGCACGGCATGGTACGGCACGGCATGGTACGGTACGGCATGGTACGGTACGGCATGGTACGGTACGGCATGGTACGGTACGGCATGGTACGGTACGGCATGGTACGGTACGGCATGGCACGGCGCGACCAAGCACGTCAAATCACGATGATACTGAAGAACTGACCAGTATCTAACTCTTACGCTATTGTAATGGTTTGTTTACCAGGCTGCGGAAAATTGTCCAAATTGTTCTATGCTGATGCGGAATCAAGAAGGGCACGGCCATTGCTATGTATGTTGTTTGCTCCAACAATTTTGTTCCGTTTTCGTACAACATACAAACATCCTATACTGACCTCGGCGACATTTTTGAAGTAGGCCTCCATCATCTGCAGCGTCATCTCGTACTCGGTGGTGATGGTGGTGATCTGATCCCGCTGCCGGGTCAGCTCCTGCACCAGTCTGTCCACCTCACCACCCGTGTCACCTGGGGTCACACATGGGACATTTTTACACAGGTCCAATATTACCCGACATCGTTACATTCCGGAAATAGAATACAACTATATGTGTCATAACGTACGGCTAAATAGAGCACAGTTAGGTCATTCCATGGCAATGTTAGACCAGGGTACATTGATCCCATGAGCAAGGCTAAGAATCTCTTCAGCTGTTTCGTTCCCTCTCGCCTCATACATAGCCTAGATCCCACTCTGTTGCCCGTAAGAATCATTAACGCCGCAGCTCACCGGCGTCCCTGAGCTTCTCCGCAGCCCTGCTGCGCTGTTCCAGCTCTTGTCTGACGCGCTGCATCTGCGGCACCAGCTGCTGCGCCGCCTGCTGACACTGGCTGCTGCGCTGCTGCGCAGGCCGACCCGGCTCGCGCAGCACTGGGAACAGCTCGGTCAGCAGGCGCGCAGCCGTCTCCAGCGTCTGTGGGGACGGCACACACGGGACAGGCGTTCAGCGACGGCAGGGCAACGCTCCGCTGGCCGGCATGGCCAGCCATTTCCAACGTACGAATAAACCACTTATCTGTTGAATTTATGGACACTGTTCAGTGTTCGTATGGTTTCCTTAACTGTGTTTGTTCTCAATGCTTTGGTAAATATTAATCCCGGTTAAATTATGTATATAAAGCAATCACCGGATCTAGTTCAGCACACAAGAGTCTCCCATCCCTCCGATGTTTCGCCACATCTACACCTCATCTTGCAGGACTGGTATTCGTCAGTGCGACTACATACCGGCCGGAACCGTACCTGGTTCGAGTCGCGTTTGCACGCGTCCCAGTCACTCTGGAACTGGCGGCTCCGCGACTCCTTCCATTTGGTCTAAGGGACGGGGGACGGGTCGAGTCAGGCGCCTTAACGTCATCACAAATCCGCACGACACATTTTCAGCGCAATAGCCTTCGGGTCCTCTAATCGGTAAGTTCATCGCCGATCACCGTTTGTTCTAGCTGAGCTAGCAGCCGGCGACTGACGGGACCTTGGTACAGTACGTACCGTTTCCGTGTCCAGAGCGCGCTGGAGCTCCTTGACGTCGTGGTCGGCGGCGGCCGGTGGCTCCACCTGACGGACCCGCTCCACCAGCCGCTCCAGATCGCTGCCAGCGAACCTGGCGGCGACAGCAGAGTTAACACAGACTGAACACGCAAAACGAAACAGCATCGACCAATGCAAACATCTTCAGCCTGGCTCACTCAATATCCGTGGTATACAGGTTAGGTCACCAACACAGAACCACAGGGGATATCACTGACGTGGGTTCTCAGACTGAATCCCTGCTGCCTGGCCGCCTGGCGCTAACACCTGAACAGGACACTGAACACCTGAACAGGACCCCGCCCGGCGCCGCGGTGACCGACGCACCTGAACAGCTCCTGGAAAGTGCGCTGCGTGGACTCCAGCTCCCGGAGATCCTGCTGACAGTCGGCCGCCGCGGACGGCACACCCCGGCTCTGGTCCAGCACACGCTGCTTCTCAATGCCAGAGTCCAGCTGCAGGGCACAGCAGCGAGAGGTAAGGGTGCGTCACGTCACGGCACGGCACGGCACGGCACGGCACGGCACGGCACGGTACGGTACGGGACGGGACGGCACGGCACGGTACGGCACGGCACGGCACGGCACGGCACGGCACGGGACGGCACGGTACGGCACGGCACGGCACGATACGGGACGGGACATCACGGCACGGCACGGCACGGTACGGCACGATACGATACGGCACGGCACGGCACGGCAGGATACGGTACGGCACGGTACGGCACGGTACGGCACGGTACGGCGCGGTACGGCGCGGTACGGCGCGGTACGGTACGGTACGGTACGGTACGGTACGGTACGGTACGATACGATACGATACGGTACGGTACGGTACGGTACGGTACGGTACGGTACGGTACGGTACGGTTCGGTACGGTACGGTACGGTACGGTACGGTACGGTACGGTACGGTACGGTACGGTACGGTACGGTACGGTACGGCATAGTACGGTACGGCATGGTACGGTACGACATGGTACGGTACGGCAAGGTACGGTACGGCATGGTACGGTACGGCATGGTACGGTACGGCATGGTACAGTATGGTATGATACGGTACGGCATGGTACGGTACGGTACGGCATGGTAAGGCACGGCATGGCACGGCACAGCATGGTACGGCACGGCATGGTACGGCACGGCATGGTACGGTACGGCATGGTACGGTACGGCATGGTACGGTACGGCATGGTACGGTACGGCATGGTACGGTACGGCATGGCACGGCGCGACCAAGCACGTCAAATCACGATGATACTGAAGAACTGACCAGTATCTAACTCTTACGCTATTGTAATGGTTTGTTTACCAGGCTGCGGAAAATTGTCCAAATTGTTCTATGCTGATGCGGAATCAAGAAGGGCACGGCCATTGCTATGTATGTTGTTTGCTCCAACAATTTTGTTCCGTTTTCGTACAACATACAAACATCCTATACTGACCTCGGCGACATTTTTGAAGTAGGCCTCCATCAACTGCAGCGTCATCTGGTACTCGGTGGTGATGGTGGTGATCTGATCCCGCTGCCGGGTCAGCTCCTGCACCAGTCTGTCCGCCTCACCACCCGTGTCACCTGGGGTCACACATGGGACATTTTTAAACAGGTCCAATATTACCCGACATCGTTACATTCCGGAAATAGAATACAACTATATGTGTCATAACGTACGGCTAAATAGAGCACAGTTAGGTCATTCCATGGCAATGTTAGACCAGGGTACATTGATCCCATGAGCAAGGCTAAGAATCTCTTCAGCTGTTTCGTTCCCTCTCACCTCATACATGACCTAGATTCCACTCTGTTGCCCGTAAGAATCATTAACGCCGCAGCTCACCGGCGTCCCTGAGCTTCTCCGCAGCCCTGCTGCGCTGTTCCAGCTCTTGTCTGACGCGCTGCAGCTGCGGCACCAGCTGCTGCGCCGCCTGCTGACACTGGCTGCTGCGCTGCTGCGCCGGCCGGCCCGGCTCGCGCAGCACTGGGAACAGCTCGGTCAGCAGGCGCGCAGCCGTCTCCAGCGTCTGTGGGGACGGCACACACGTGACAGGCGCTCAGCGACGGCAGGGCAACGCTCCGCTGGCCGGCATGGCCAGCCATTTCCAACGTACGAATAAACCACTTATCTGCTGAATTTATGGACACTGTTCGTATGGTTTACTTAACTGCGTTTGTTCTCACTGCTTTGGTAAATATAAATCCCGGTTAAATTATGTATATAAAGCAATCACCGGATCAAGTTCAGCACACAAGAGTCTCGCATCCCTCCGATGTTTCGCCACATCTTCTTGACGACTGGTATTCGTCAGTGCGACTACATACCGGCCGGAACCGTACCTGTTTCGAGTCACGTTTGCACGCGTCCCAGTCACTCTGGTACTGGCGGCTCCGCGTCTCCTCCCATTTGGTCTAAGGGACGGGGGACGGGTCGAGTCAGGCGCCTTAACGTCATCACAAATCCGCATAACAAATTTTCAGCGCAATAGCCTTCGAATCAATTCGGTAAGTTCAGCGCCGATCACCGCTTGTTCTAGCTGAGCTAGCAGCCGGCGACTGACGGGACCTTGGTACAGTACGTACCGTTTCCGTGTCCAGAGCGCGCTGGAGCTCCTTGACGTCGTGGTCGGCGGCGGCCGGTGGCTCCACCTGACGGACCCGCTCCACCAGCCGCTCCAGATCGCTGCCAGCGAACCTGGCGGCGACAGCAGAGTTAACACAGACTGAACACGCAAAACGAAACAGCATCGACCAATTCAAACATCTTCAGCCTGGCTCACTCAATATCCGTGGTATACAGGTTAGGTCACCAACACAGAATCACAGAGGATATCACTGACGTGGGTTCTCAGACTGAATCCCTGCTGTATGGCCGCCTGGCGCTAACACCTGAACAGGACACTGAACACCTGAACAGGACCCCGCCCGGCGCCGCGGTACCCGACGCACCTGAACAGCTCCTGGAAGGTGCGCTGCGTGGACTCCAGCTCCCGGAGATCCTGCTGACAGTCGGCCGCCGCGGACGGCACACCCCGGCTCTGGTCCAGCACACGCTGCTTCTCAATGCCAGAGTCCAGCTGCATGGCACAGCAGCGAGAGGTAAGGGTGCGTCACGTCACGGCACGGCACGGCACGCCACATCACGGCACGGCACGGCACGGCACGGCACGGCATGATACGGGACGGCACGGCACGGCACGGCACGGCACGGCACGGCACGGCACGGCACGGCACGGCAAGGTACGGTACGGCATGGTACGGTACGGCATGGTACGGTACGGAATGGTACGGTACGGTATGGTACGGTACGGTATGGTACTACAGTACGGCATGGTACGGTACGGCATGGTACGGTATGGCATGGTACGGTATGGCATGGTACGGTATGGTACGGTATGGTACGGTATGGTACGGTACGGCATGGTACGGTACGGTACGGCACGGCATGGTACAGTACAGTACGGTACGGTACGGTACGGTACGGCATGGTACGGTACGGTACGGTACGGTACGGTACGGTACGGTACGGTACGGTACGGTACGGTACGGTACGGTACGGTACGGTACGGCATGGTACGGTACGGCATGGTACGGTACGGCATGGTACGGTACGGTATGGTACGGTACGGCATGGTACGGTACGGCACGGTACGGTACGGCATGGTACAGTACGGTATGGCACGGTACGGTATGGCACGGGACGGCATGATACGGTACGGTATGGCACGGGACGGCATGGCATGGTACGGTATGGTACGGTACGGCATGGTACAGTACGGCATGGTGCGGTACGGCATGGTACTGTACGGCAAGGTACTGTACGGCAAAGTACTGTACGACAAGGTACTGTATGGCATGGTACGGTACGGCATGGTACGGTACGGCATGGTACGGTACGGCATGGTACGGTACGGCATGGTGCGGTACGGCATGGTACGGTACATGGTACGGTACGACATGGTACGGAATGGTACGGTACGGCATGGTACGGTACGGCATGGTACGGTACGGTATGGTACAGTACGGTATGGCACGGTACGGTATGGCACGGGACGGCATGGTACGGTACGGTACGGCATGGTACGGTACGGTACGGCATGGTACGGTACGGTATGGTACGGTACGGCATGGTACGGTACGGCATGGTACGGTACGGTATGGTACAGTACGGTATGGCACGGTACGGTATGGCACGGGACGGCATGGTACGGTACGGTATGGTACGGTACGGCATGGTACAGTACGGCATGGTGCGGTACGGCATGGTACTGTACGGCAAAGTACTGTACGACAAGGTACTGCATGGCATGGTACGGTACGGCATGGTACGGTACGGCATGGTACGGTACGGCATGGTACGGTACGGCATGGTACGGGACGGCATGACACGGTACGGCATGGCACGGTATGGCATGGCACGGTATGGCATGGCACGGTACGGTATGGTAAGGTACGGTATGGTAAGGTACGGCATGGTGCGGAACGGCATGGTACGGTACGGCATGGTACGGCATGGTACGGTATGGTATGGCACGGCGCGACCGAGCACGTCAAATCACGGCCATACTGAAGAATTAACCAGTCTCTAACTCTTACGCTATTGCAATGGCTTATATATCAGACTGCGGAAAATTGTCCAAATTATTCGATGCTATTACGGAATCAAGAAGGGCACGGCCATTGCTATGTGTGTTGTTTACTCCAACAATTTTGTTCCGTTCTCGTACAACATACAAACATCCTATACTGACCTCAGCGAACATCCTATACTGACCTCAGCGACATTTTTGAAGTAGGCCTCCATCATCTGCAGCGTCATCTCGTACTCGGTGGTGATGGTGGTGATCTGATCCCGCTGCCGGGTCAGCTCCTGCACCAGTCTGTCCACCTCACCACCCGTGTCACCTGGGGTCACACATGGGACATTTTTACACAGGTCCAATATTACCCGACATCGTTACATTCCGGAAATAGAATACAACTATATGTGTCATAACGTACGGCTAAATAGAGCACAGTTAGGCCATTCCATGCCAATGTTAGACCAGGGTACATTGATCCCATGAGCAAGGCTAAGAATCTCTTCAGCTGTTCTGTTCCCTCTCGCCTCATACATGACCTAGATTCCACTCTGTTGCCCGTAAGAATCATTAACGCCGCAGCTCACCGGCGTCCCTGAGCTTCTCCGCAGCCCTGCTGCGCTGTTCCAGCTCTTGTCTGACGCGCTGCAGCTGCGGCACCAGCTGCTGCGCCGCCTGCTGACACTGGCTGCTGCGCTGCTGCGCCGGCCGGCCCGGCTCGCGCAGCACTGGGAACAGCTCGGTCAGCAGGCGCGCAGCCGTCTCCAGCGTCTGTGGGGACGGCACACACGTGACAGGCGCTCAGCGACGGCAGGGCAACGCTCCGCTGGCCGGCATGGCCAGCCATTTCCAACGTACGAATAAACCACTTATCTGCTGAATTTATGGACACTGTTCGTATGGTTTACTTAACTGCGTTTGTTCTCACTGCTTTGGTAAATATAAATCCCGGTTAAATTATGTATATAAAGCAATCACCGGATCAAGTTCAGCACACAAGAGTCTCGCATCCCTCCGATGTTTCGCCACATCTTCTTGACGACTGGTATTCGTCAGTGCGACTACATACCGGCCGGAACCGTACCTGTTTCGAGTCACGTTTGCACGCGTCCCAGTCACTCTGGAACTGGCGGCTCCGCGACTCCTCCCATTTGGTCTAAGGAACGGGGGACGGGTCGAGTCAGGCGCCTTAACGTCATCACAAATCCGCACGACACATTTTCAGCACAATAGCCTTCGATTCCTCTAATTGGTAAGTTCAGCGCCGATCACCGCTTGTTCTAGCTGAGTCAGCAGCCGGCGACTGACGGGACCTTGGTACAGTACGTACCGTTTCCGTGTCCAGAGCGCGCTGGAGCTCCTTGACGTCGTGGTCGGCGGCGGCCGGTGGCTCCACCTGACGGACCCGCTCCACCAGCCGCTCCAGATCGCTGCCAGCGAACCTGGCGGCGACAAAAGAGTTAACACAGACTGAACACGCAAAACGAAACAGCATCGACCAATTCAAACATCTTCATCCTGGCTCACTTAATATCTTCATCCTGGCTCACTTAATATCTTCATCCTGGCTCACTTAATATCTTCATCCTGGCTCACTTAATATCCGTGGTATACAGGTTAGGTCACCAACACAGAATCACAGAGGATATCACTGACGTGGGTTCTCAGACTGAATCCCTGCTGTCTGGCCGCCTGGCGCTAACACCTGAACAGGACACTGAACACCTGAACAGGACCCCGCCCGGCGCCGCGGTGACTGACGCACCTGAACAGCTCCTGGAAAGTGCGCTGCGTGGACTCCAGCTCCCGGAGATCCTGCTGACAGTCGGCCGCCGCGGACGGCACACCCCGGCTCTGGTCCAGCACACGCTGCTTCTCAATGCCAGAGTCCAGCTGCAGGGCACAGCAGCGAGAGGTAAGGGTGCGTCACGTCACGTCACGGCACGGCACGGCACGGCACGGCACGGCACGGCACGGTACGGCACGGTACGGCACGGCGCGGCACGGCACGGCACGGCACGGCACGACACGGCACG
Source organism: Chirona hameri (assembly GCA_036785665.1). Lineage (NCBI taxonomy): Eukaryota > Metazoa > Arthropoda > Thecostraca > Balanomorpha > Balanidae > Chirona > Chirona hameri. Next base: position 29,530 of record JAXIVJ010001472.1, on the reverse strand, counting down.
GCACGGCACGGCACGGCACGGCACGGCACGGCACGGCACGGCACGGCACGGCACGATACGGCATGATACAGCACGGCACGGCACGGCACGATACGGCATGGTACGGTACGGCACGGCACGGCACGGCACGGCACGGCACGATACGGCATGATACAGCACGGCACGGCACGGCACGGTACGGCACGGTACGGCACGGTACGGCACGGTACGGCACGGTACGGCACGGTACGGCACGGCACGGGACGGCGCGGCACGGTACGGTACGGTACGGTACGGTACGGTACGGTACGGTACGGTACGGTACGGTACGGTACGGTACAGTACGGTACGGTACGGTACGGTACGGTACGGTACGGTACGGTACGGTACGGTACGGTACGGTACGGTACGGTACGGTACGGTACGGTACGGTACGGTACGGTACGGTACGGTACGGTACGGTACGGTACGGTACGGTACGGTACGGTACGGTACGGTACGGTACGGTACGGTACGGTACGGTACGGTACGGCATAGTAGGGTACGGCATGGTACGGTACGACATGGTACGGTACGGCAAGGTACGGTACGGCATGGGACGGTACGGCATGGTACGGTACGGCATGGTACGGTACGGCATGGTACGGTATGGTATGATACGGTACGGCATGGTACGGGACGGTACGGCATGGTAAGGCACGGCATGGCACGCGGCATGGTACGGTACGGCATGGTACGGTACGGCATGGTACGGTACGGCATGGTACGGTACGGCATGGCACGGCGCGACCAAGCACGTCAAATCACGATGATACTGAAGAACTGACCAGTATCTAACTCTTACGCTATTGTAATGGTTTGTTTACCAGGCTGCGGAAAATTGTCCAAATTGTTCTATGCTGATGCGGAATCAAGAAGGGCACGGCCATTGCTATGTATGTTGTTTGCTCCAACAATTTTGTTCCGTTTTCGTACAACATACAAACATCCTATACTGACCTCGGCGACATTTTTGAAGTAGGCCTCCATCAACTGCAGCGTCATCTGGTACTCGGTGGTGATGGTGGTGATCTGATCCCGCTGCCGGGTCAGCTCCTGCACCAGTCTGTCCGCCTCACCACCCGTGTCACCTGGGGTCACACATGGGACATTTTTACACTTCCAATATTACCCGACATCGTTACATTCCGGAAATCGAACAAAACGATGTGTCATAAACTACGGCTAAATAGTGCACAATTAAGTCATTCCCTGAAAATGATAAACCAGGGCACATTGATCCCATAAGCAAGGCTAAGAATCTCTTCAGCTGTTCTGTTCCCTCTCGCCTCATACATGACCTAGATCCCACTCTGTTGCCGGTAAGAATCATTAACGCCGCAGCTCACCGGCGTCCCTGAGCTTCTCCGCAGCCCTGCTGCGCTGTTCCAGCTCCTGTCTGACGCGCTGCAGCTGCGGCACCAGCTGCTGCGCCGCCTGCTGACACTGGCTGCTGCGCTGCTGCGCCGGCCGGCCCGGCTCGCGCAGCACTGGGAACAGCTCGGTCAGCAGGCGCGCAGCCGTCTCCAGCGTCTGTGGGGACGGCACACACGGGACAGGCGTTCAGCGACGGCAGGGCAACGCTCCGCTGGCCGGCATGGCCAGCCATTTCCAACGTACGAATAAACCACTTATCTGTTGAATTTATGGACACTGTTCAGTGTTCGTATGGTTTCCTTAACTGTGTTTGTTCTCAATGCTTTGGTAAATATTAATCCCGGTTAAATTATGTATATAAAGCAATCACCGGATCTAGTTCAGCACACAAGAGTCTCCCATCCCTCCGATGTTTCGCCACATCTACACCTCATCTTGCAGGACTGGTATTCGTCAGTGCGACTACATACCGGCCGGAACCGTACCTGTTTCGAGTCGCGTTTGCACGCGTCCCAGTCACTCTGGAACTGGCGGCTCCGCGACTCCTCCCATTTGGTCTAAGGGACGGGGGACGGCTCGAGTCAGGCGCCTTAACGTCATCACAAATCCGCACGACACATTTTCAGCGCAATAGCCTTCGAATCAATTCGGTAAGTTCAGCGCCGATCACCGTTTGTTCTAGCTGAGCTAGCAGCCGGCGACTGACGGGACCTTGGTACAGTACGTACCGTTTCCGTGTCCAGAGCGCGCTGGAGCTCCTTGACGTCGTGGTCGGCGGCGGCCGGTGGCTCCACCTGACGGACCCGCTCCACCAGCCGGTCCAGCTCGCTGCCAGCGAACCTGGCGGCGACAGCAGAGTTAGCACAGACTGAACACGCACAACGAAACAGCATCGACCAATTCAAACATCTTCAGCCTGGCTCACTCAATATCCGTGGTATACAGGTTAGGTCACCAACACAGAATCACAGAGGATATCACTGACGTGGGTTCTCAGACTGAATCCCTGCTGTTTGGCCGCCTGGCGCTAACACCTGAACAGGACACTGAACACCTGAACAGGACCCCGCCCGGCGCCGCGGTGACCGACGCACCTGAACAGCTCCTGGAAGGTGCGCTGCGTGGACTCCAGCTCCCGGAGATCCTGCTGACAGTCGGCCGCCGCGGACGGCACACCCCGGCTCTGGTCCAGCACACGCTGCTTCTCAATGCCAGAGTCCAGCTGCAGGGCACAGCAGCGAGAGGTAAGGGTGCGTCACGTCACGTCACGGCACGGCACGGCACGGCACGGCACGGCACGGCACGACACGGCACGGCACGGCACGGCACATCACGGCACGATACGGTACGGCACGGCACGGCACGGCACGGCACGGCACGGCACGGCACGGCACGGCACATCACGGCACGATACGGTACGGCACGGCACGGCACGGCACGGCACGGGACGGCACGGCACGGCACATCACGGCACGATACGGTACGGCACGGCACGGCACGGCACGGCACGGCACGGCACGGCACGGCACGGCACGGCACGGCACGGCATGGTAAGGTACGGTACGGCATGGTACGGTACGGCATGGTACGGTACGGCATGGCACGGCACGGCACGGCACGGCACGGCACGGCACGGCACGGTACGGCATGGTACGGTACGGTATGGTACGGTACGGCACGGCACGGCACGGCACGGAACGGCACGGCACGGCACGGCACGGCACGGCACGTTACGGCATGGTACGGTACGGCATGGTACGGTACGGCATGGTACGGTACGGCATGGTACGGTACGGCATGGTACGGTACGGCATGGTACGGTACGGCATGGTACAGTACGGCATGGTACGGTACGGCATGGCATGGTACGGCATGGTACGGCACGGCATGGTACAGTACGGTACGGTACGGTACGGCATGGTACGTTACGGCATGGTACGTTACGGCATGGCACGGTATGGCATGGTACGGTACGGCACGGCACGGCACGGCACGGCACGGCACGGCACGGTACGGTACGGTACGGTACGGCATGGTACGGTACGGCATGGTACGGTACGGCATGGTACGGTACGGCATGGTACAGTACGGCATGGTACAGTACGGCATGGTACGGTACGGCATGGCATGGTACGGCATGGTACGGCACGGCATGGTACAGTACGGTACGGTACGGTACGGCATGGTACGGTACGGTACGGCATGGTACGGTACGGCATGGTACAGTACGGCATGGTACGGTACGGCATGGTATGGTACGGCATGGTACGGTATGGCATGGTACGGTATGGCATGGTACGGTATGGCATGGTACGGTATGGCATGGTACGGTATGGCATGGTACGGTACGGTACGGCACGGTACGGCGCGACCAAGCACGTCAAATCACGACCATACTGAAGAACTGACCAGTCTCTAACTCTTACGCTATTGCAATGGTTTGTTTACCAGACTGCAGAAAATTGTCCAAATTATTCGATGCTGTTACGAAATCAAGAAGGACACGGCCATTCCTATGTATGTTGTTTGCTCCAACAATTTTGTTCCGTTTTCGTGCAACATACAAAAATCGTACACTGACCTCGGCGACATTTTTGAAGTAGGCCTCCATCATCTGCAGCGTCATCTGGTACTCGGTGGTGATGGTGGTGATCTGATCCCGCTGCCGGGTCAGCTCCTGCACCAGTCTGTCCACCTCACCACCCGTGTCACCTGGGGTCACACATGGGACATTTTTACACCTCCAATATTACCCGACATCGTTACATTCCGGAAATCGAACAAAACGATATGTGTCTTAAAGGGAATGTTTCACCTTTGTATTGGTTTTACACTGAGAAAGCCATTATCTTTGACAGTTATCGAAATGTCGAAAATACTAAGGTCATTTCCCAAAAACTTAGCCGTTTTTAAGCAATTTCATTTACCATTTGCAAAATAACTCCCGGCTGGTGCAGCCGCTCATTGGCTGACAGCCACTTTTTCAGCCAATTCCACTTTGTCAGCCAATCAGCAGCGGTATATAGCTCAAAAATGACGTCATTCGCCCAAATCTAAAAACTTAATTTGTATAAAGTTAAGTGACTTTCCGAGTGAAAAATATCACCATTGTTTTCAGCAGCACATACTTCATATTTTCTACTACAACCAGCATATATTTGACAACTGTCAGAAAGGTGAAACATTCCCTTTAACGCACGGCTGAATAGTGCACAGTTAGGTCATTCCCTGAAAATGTTAGACCAGGGTACATTGATACCATGAGCAAGGCTAAGAATATCTTCAGCTGTTACGTTCCCTCTCGCCTCATACATGACCTAGATCCCACTCGGTTGCCGGTAAGAATCATCAACGCCGCAGCTCACCGGCGTCCCTGAGCTTCTCCACAGCCCTGCTGCGCTGTTCCAGCTCCTGTCTGACGCGCTGCAGCTGCGGCACCAGCTGCTGCGCCGCCTGCTGACACTGGCTGCTGCGCTGCTGCGCAGGCCGACCCGGCTCGCGCAGCACTGGGAACAGCTCGGTCAGCAGGCGCGCAGCCGTCTCCAGCGTCTGTGGGACGGCACACACGGGACAGGCGCTCAGCGACGGCAGGGCAACGCTCCGCTGGCCGGCCTGGCCAGCCATTTCCAACGTACGAATAAACCACTTATCTGTTGCATTTATGGACACTGTTCGTATGATTTACTTAACTACGTTTGTTGGCACTGTTTTTGTAAATATAAATCCTGGTTAAATTATGCATATAAAGCAATCACCGGATCAAGTTCGGCACACAAGTCTCCCATCCCTCCGATGTTTCGCCACATCTACACCTCATCTTGCAGGACTGGTATTCGTCAGTGCGACTACATACCGGCCGGAGCCGTACCTGTTTCGAGTCGCGTTTGCACGCGTCCCAGTCACTCTGGAACTGGCGGCTCCGCGACTCCTCCCATTTGGTCTAAGGGACGGGGGACGGCTCGAGTCAGGCGCCTTAACGTCATCACAAATCCGCACGACACATTTTCAGCGCAATAGCCTTCGAGTCCTCTACTCGGTAAGTTCAGCGCCGATCACCGCTTGTTCTAGCTGAGCTAGCAGCCGGCGACTGACGGGACCTTGGTACAGTACGTACCGTTTCCGTGTCCAGAGCGCGCTGGAGCTCCTTGACGTCGTGGTCGGCGGCGGCCGGTGGCTCCACCTGACGGACCCGCTCCACCAGCCGCTCCAGATCGCTGCCAGCGAACCTGGCGGCGACAGCAGAGTTAACACAGACTGAACACGCACAACGAAACAGCATCGACCAATGCAAACATCTTCATCTTGGCTCACTCAATATCCGTGGTATACAGGTTAGGTGACCAACACAGAATCACAGAGGATATCACTGACGTGGGTTCTCAGACTGAATCCCTGCTGTATGGCCGCCTGGCGCTAACACCTGAACAGGACACTGAACACCTGAACAGGACCCCGCCCGGCGCCGCGGTGACCGACGCACCTGAACAGCTCCTGGAAGGTGCGCTGCGTGGACTCCAGCTCCCGGAGATCCTGCTGACAGTCGGCCGCCGCGGACGGCACACCCCGGCTCTGGTCCAGCACACGCTGCTTCTCAATGCCAGAGTCCAGCTGCAGGGCACAGCAGCGAGAGGTAAGGGTGCGTCACGTCACGTCACGGCACGGCACGGCACGCCACATCACGGCACGGCACGGCACGGCACGGCACGGCACGGCATGATACGGGACGGCACGGCACGGCACGGCACGGCACGGCACGGCACGGCACGGCACGGCACGGCACGGCACGGCACGGCACGGCACGGCACGGCACGGCACGGCACAGCACGGCACGGCACGGCAAGGTACGGTACGGCATGGTACGGTACGGAATGGTACGGTACGGTATGGTACGGTACGGAATGGTACGGTACGGTATGGTACGGTACGGCATGGTACGGTACGGGATGGTACGGTATGGCATGGTACGGTACGGTATGGTACGGTACGGTATGGTACTACAGTACGGCATGGTACGGTACGGCATGGTACGGCATGGTACGGTATGGCATGGTACGGCACGGCATGGTACAGTACGGCATGGTGCGGTACGGCATGGTACTGTACGGCAAGGTACTGTACGGCAAAGTACTGTACGACAAGGTACTGTATGGCATGGTACGGTACGGCATGGTACGGTACGGCATGGTACGGTACGGCATGGTACGGTACGGCATGGTACGGTACGGCATGGTGCGGTACGGCATGGTACGGTACGACATGGTACGGCATGGTACGGTACGGCATGGTACGGTACGGCATGGTACGGTACGGTATGGTACAGTACGGTATGGCACGGTACGGTATGGCACGGGACGGCATGGTACGGTACGGTACGGCATGGTACGGTACGGTATGGTACGGTACGGCATGGTACGGTACGGCATGGTACGGTACGGTATGGTACAGTACGGTATGGCACGGTACGGTATGGCACGGGACGGCATGGTACGGTACGGTATGGTACGGTACGGTATGGTACGGTACGGCATGGTACAGTACGGCATGGTGCGGTACGGCATGGTACTGTACGGTAAAGTACTGTACGACAAGGTACTGCATGGCATGGTACGGTACGGCATGGTACGGTACGGCATGGTACGGCACGGCATGGTACGGGACGGCATGACACGGTACGGCATGGCACGGTACGGCATGGCACGGTACGGTATGGTAAGGTACGGTATGGTAAGGTACGGCATGGTGCGGAACGGCATGGTACGGTACGGCATGGTACGGCATGGTACGGTATGGTATGGCACGGCGCGACCGAGCACGTCAAATCACGGCCATACTGAAGAATTAACCAGTCTCTAACTCTTATGCTATTGCAATGGCTTATATATCAGACTGCGGAAAATTGTCCAAATTATTCGATGCTATTACGTAATCAAGAAGGGCACGGCCATTGCTATGTGTGTTGTTTACTCCAACAATTTTGTTCCGTTCTCGTACAACATACAAACATCCTATACTGACCTCAGCGACATTTTTGAAGTAGGCCTCCATCATCTGCAGCGTCATCTCGTACTCGGTGGTGATGGTGGTGATCTGATCCCGCTGCCGGGTCAGCTCCTGCACCAGTCTGTCCACCTCACCACCCGTGTCACCTGGGGTCACACATGGGACATTTTTACACAGGTCCAATATTACCCGACATCGTTACATTCCGGAAATAGAATACAACTATATGTGTCATAACGTACGGCTAAATAGAGCACAGTTAGGCCATTCCATGCCAATGTTAGACCAGGGTACATTGATCCCATGAGCAAGGCTAAGAATCTCTTCAGCTGTTCTGTTCCCTCTCGCCTCATACATGACCTAGATTCCACTCTGTTGCCCGTAAGAATCATTAACGCCGCAGCTCACCGGCGTCCCTGAGCTTCTCCGCAGCCCTGCTGCGCTGTTCCAGCTCTTGTCTGACGCGCTGCAGCTGCGGCACCAGCTGCTGCGCCGCCTGCTGACACTGGCTGCTGCGCTGCTGCGCCGGCCGACCCGGCTCGCGCAGCACTGGGAACAGCTCGGTCAGCAGGCGCGCAGCCGTCTCCAGCGTCTGTGGGGACGGCACACACGTGACAGGCGCTCAGCGACGGCAGGGCAACGCTCCGCTGGCCGGCATGACCAGCCATTTCCAACGTACGAATAAACCACTTATCTGCTGAATTTATGGACACTGTTCGTATGGTTTACTTAACTGCGTTTGTTCTCACTGCTTTGGTAAATATAAATCCCGGTTAAATTATGTATATAAAGCAATCACCGGATCAAGTTCAGCACACAAGAGTCTCGCATCCCTCCGATGTTTCGCCACATCTTCTTGACGACTGGTATTCGTCAGTGCGACTACATACCGGCCGGAACCGTACCTGTTTCGAGTCACGTTTGCACGCGTCCCAGTCACTCTGGTACTGGCGGCTCCGCGACTCCTCCCATTTGGTCTAAGGAACGGGGGACGGGTCGAGTCAGGCGCCTTAACGTCATCACAAATCCGCACGACACATTTTCAGCGCAATAGCCTTCGAATCAATTCGGTAAGTTCAGCGCCGATCACCGCTTGTTCTAGCTGAGCTGGCAGCCGGCGACTGACGGGACCTTGGTACAGTACGTACCGTTTCCGTGTCCAGAGCGCGCTGGAGCTCCTTGACGTCGTGGTCGGCGGCGGCCGGTGGCTCCACCTGACGGACCCGCTCCACCAGCCGCTCCAGATCGCTGCCAGCGAACCTGGCGGCGACAGCAGAGTTAACACAGACTGAACACGCACAACGAAACAGCATCGACCAATTCAAACATCTTCAGCCTGGCTCACTCAATATCCGTGGTATACAGGTTAGGTCACCAACACAGAATCACAGAGGATATCACTGACGTGGGTTCTCAGACTGAATCCCTGCTGTCTGGCCGCCTGGCGCTAACACCTGAACAGGACACTGAACACCTGAACAGGACCCCGCCCGGCGCCGCGGTGACCGACGCACCTGAACAGCTCCTGGAAGGTGCGCTGCGTGGACTCCAGCTCCCGGAGATCCTGCTGACAGTCGGCCGCCGCGGACGGCACACCCCGGCTCTGGTCCAGCACACGCTGCTTCTCAATGCCAGAGTCCAGCTGCAGGGCACAGCAGCGAGAGGTAAGGGTGCGTCACGTCACGTCACGTCACGTCACGTCACGGCACGTCACGGCACGTCACGGGACGGCACGGCACGGTACGGCACGGCACGGCACGGGACGGCACGGCACGGAACGGCACGGTACGGCACGGCACGGCACGGGACGACACGGCACGGCACGGCACGGCACGGCACGGCACGGCACGGTACGGCACGGCACGGCACGGCACGGCACGGCACGGCACGGCACGGCACGGCACGGTACGGTACGGTACGGTACGGTACGGCACGGCACGGCACGGTACGGCACGGCACGGCACGGCACGGCACGGCACGGCACGGCACGGCACGGCACGGCACGGCACGGCACGGTACGGCATGACACGGCACGGTACGGCACGGCACGGCACGGCACGGCACGGCATGACACGGCACGGCACGGCACGGCACGGCACGGCACGGCACGGCACGGCACGGTACGGTACGGTACGGTACGGTACGGTACGGTACGGTACGGCACGGCACGGCACGGCACGGCACGGCACGGCACGGCACGGTACGGTACGGCACGGCACGGCACGGCACGGCACGGCACGGCATGACACGGCACGGCACGGCACGGCACGGCACGGTACGGTACGGTACGGCACGGCACGGCACGGCACGGCACGGCACGGCACGGCACGGCACGGCACGGCACGGCACGGGACGGGACGGGACGGCAGGATACGGCATGGTACGGCATGGTACGGTACGGTACGGTACGGTACGGTACGGTACGGTACGGTACGGTACGGTACGGTACGGCATGGTATGGTACGGTACGGCATGGTACGGTACGGCATGGTACGGTACGGCATTGTACGGTACGGCATGGTACGGTACGGCATGGTACGGTACGGCATGGTACAGTACGGCATGGTACGTTACGGCATGATACGGTACGGCATGGTACGGTACGGTACGGTACGGTACGGTACGGTACGGTACGGTACGGTACGGTACGGTACGGTACGGTACGGTACGGTACGGCATGGCACGGCACGACCAAGCACGTCAAATCACGATGATACTGAAGAACTGATCAGTTTCTAACTCTTACGCTATTGCAATGGTTTGTTTACCATACTGCAGAAAATTGTCCAAATTTGTCGATGCTATTACAGAATCAAGAAGGACACGGCTATTGCTATGTATGTTGTTTACTCCAACAATTATATTCCGTTTTCGTGCATCATACAAAAATCGTACACTGACCTCGGCGACATTTTTGAAGTAGGTCTCCATCATCTGCAGCGTCATCTGGTACTCGGTGGTGATGGTGGTGATCTGATCCCGCTGTCGAGTCAGCCCCTGCACCAGTTTGTCCGCCTCACCACCCGTTTCACCTGGGGTCACATACGGGACATTTTTACACCTCCAATATTACCCGACATCGTTACATTCCGGAAATCGAACAAAACGATATGTGTCTTAAAGGGAATGTTTCACCTTTGTATTGGTTTTACACTGAGAAAGCCATTATCTTTGACCGTTTTCGAAATGTCGAAAATACTAAGGTCATTTTCCCAAAAACTTAGCCGTTTTTAAGCAATTTCATTTACCATTTGCAAAATGACTCCAGGCTGGTGCAGCCGCTGATTGGCTGACAGCCACTTTTTCAGCCAATCCCACTTTGTCAGCCAATCAGCAGCGGTATATAGCCCAATAATGACGTCATTCGCCCAAATCTAAAAACTTAATTTGTATAAAGTTAAGTGACTTTTCGAGTGAAAAAATATCACCATTGTTTTCAGCAGCACTTACTTCATATCTTCTACTGCAACCAGCGTATATTTGACAGCTTTCAGAAAGGTGAAACATTCCCTTTAACGTACGGCTGAATAGTACACAGGTCATTCCCTGAAAATGCTAAACCAGGGTACATTGATCCCATGAGCAAGGCTAAGAATCTCTTCAGCTGTTTCGTTCCCTCTCGCCTCATACATGACCTAGATCCCACTCGGTTGCCGGTAAGAATCATTAACGCCGCAGCTCACCGGCGTCCCTGAGCTTCTCCGCAGCCCTGCTGCGCTGTTCCAGCTCTTGTCTGACGCGCTGCAGCTGCGGCACCAGCTGCTGCGCCGCCTGCTGACACTGGCTGCTGCGCTGCTGCGCTGGCCGGCCCGGCTCGCGCAGCACTGGGAACAGCTCTGTCAGCAGGCGCGCAGCCGTCTCCAGCGTCTGTGGGGACGACACACACGGGACAGGCGCTCAGCGACGGCAGGGGAGTTCTCCGCTGGCCGGCATGGCCAGACATTTCCAACGTACGAATAAAACACCTATCTATTGAATTTATGGACACTGTTCGTATGGTTTACTTAACTGCGTTTGTTCTCACTGCTTTGGTAAATACAAATACCAGTTAAATGATGTATATAAAGCAATCACCGGATCAAGTTCAGCACACAAGAGTCTCGCATCCCTCCGATGTTTCGCCACATCTACGCCTCATCTTGCACGACTGGTATTCGTCATTGCGACTACATCCCGGCCGGAACCGTACCTGTTTCGAGTCGCGTTTGCACGCGTCCCAGTCACTCTGGTACTGACGGGCGTTGGTCAGCGTCAGCTGAATGTGCTCATACGCCTCTGTGACCTTGATCTGGTCACCGCGCAGGTGTTCCAGGATTGAGTCCACGCAGAGGCACGCCCTCCGCACGTCCAGATACGGGTCCTTACACTGCCGCGGGCGGGAGACGGAACAGTCGGACGTAAGGCGCAACAGCAACACACCCTGAGTGGGGGCTACGGGCATCGTCTAAAGGCGTTTAGTATGATAAACGCAAGACAATTTATTGAGATGAAATGATCGTCTGGTTGTGAACTCCATACACATTTCAGGAAACGTCTATTGTGATAAGTCGAAATAGGAATTGTATGTGGCGATTCTAAAACTGTGACAACTAAAAATAAAATGTCTCTTTAGTCAACCTTCTGACATTTACGATGAACGAAAATGTAGGTCACCGAGCCAAGATTTCGTCAACTGAATTTCGTGCTGCTTACATTCTGTGCCATTTCGATGAAGCCTTTGCCGACGTTGGAGAGGTGGTGGTACTGCTGCTGCATCTTCAGCCACTTGTCCTCCACCGTCATGATGTCGTCCTCGGTGAGCCCCTCCCTGCTCAGCGTGGTGCGCAGGTCGTTCAGCGTTTCCTGCAGCCGGGTCGCCTGCTGGTGGAACTGCTGGTACGGCCGCAGCAGCTCCAGACGAGTGCCTGTCAACCGTCACCGGGTGTTAATGATGGCCTAAGGTCAGCCTGCTGGTAAAGCTGCAGCAGCTCCAGTCAAGTGTCTCAATCGAAACATTATAATTCCACTAGTTTACAGGAGTGACTTCATACTCATAGGTCACCTAAAACTGGCTTGAAAATCGGCTGATGAAGTCTGCACTCTGGTGAATCCTGTCTCTTGTTTGTGTGTGTGTCCCTGTGACATATGGCAGCATCACTTACCAATGAGTCTGTACAGGCTGTTCCACTGGGCCCTCATGTCTTCCGCCTTCCTCTGTAGGTCAGCCGCCCTGTCCGGTTCCAGCTGTTCTGATAGAGTCGGTTCCAAGTCCAGCAGTGACTCCATCTCACGAGCACGAGCCTGGGGACAGCGGCCAGGTCAGGTCAGGTCAGGTCAGGTCAGGTCAGGTCAGGTCAGGTCAAGTCAGACAGGGCCGGCACTGATTCCAGCAGTGACTCCATATCACGACCCCGAGCCTGGGGACAGCGGCCAGGTCAGGTCAGGTCACAGGTCAGACAGGGCCGGCACTGAGTACAGCAGCGACTCCATATCACGACCCCGAGCCTGGGGACAGTGGCCAGGTCAGCACAGGTCAGGTCAGGTCAGGTCAGGTCAGGTCAGGTCAGGCCAGGTCAGGTCAGGTCAGGTCAGGTCAGACAGGGCCGGCACTGATTCCAGCAGTGACTCCATCTCACGACTCCGGGTCTGGGGACAGGGGCCAGGTCAGGTCAGGTCACAGGTCAGGTCAGGTCACAGGTCAGATCAGGTCATGTCACAGGTCAGGTCAGACAGGGCCGGTTCAGAGTCCAGCAGTGACTCAATCTCACGACCTGGGGACAGCGGCCAGGTCAGGTCACAGGTCAGGTCACATGGCAGGTCACAGGTCAGGTCACAGGTCAGGTCACAGGTCAGGGCACAGGTCAGGTCACAGGTCAGGGCACAGGTCAGGTCACAGGTCAGGTCACAGGTCAGGTCACAGGTCAGGTCACAGGTCAGATCACAGGTCAGATCACAGGTCAGATCACAGGTCAGGTCAGGTCAGGTCAGGTCAGGTCAGATCAGGTCAGGTCAGGTAAGGTCAGGTCACACGGCAGGTCACAGGTCAGGTCACATGCCAGGTCACACGACAAGTCACATGTCAGGTCACATGTCAGGTCACATGTCAGGTCACAGGTCAGGTCACATGTCAGGTCACAGGTCAGGTTACAGGTCAGGTCACAGGTCAGGTCACAGGTCAGGTCACAGGTCAGGTCACAGGTCAGGTCACAGGTCAGGTCACAGGTCAGGTCACATGTCAGGTCACAGGTCATGCCACAGGTCAGATCACAGGTCAGGTCACAGGTCATGTCTCAGGTCAGATCACACGTCAGGTCAGGTCAGGTCAGGTCAGGTCAGGTCAGGTCAGGTCAGGTCAGGTCAGGTCACAGGCCAGAGTAGACAAGTCAGGACAAGCCGGCAAGGCAGAACGGACAGAACAGGAGAGAATGCCGTAGTTCTGAACAGGCCAGGGCAGGTTCGGTCAGATACTGGCACACGTGAGGTCTCGTGAGGTCAGGATAGGTCATGTTTGGGCAAGTTACGTTCCGCTCCGAATATAAAACTTGTGTGGCACTACACTAGAACTATGCAAACAAATCGTCGGCGGGTATTTCAACGTTATTACAGCAATGAACGGCTAATTAGACCCTCGGAGACCGTTCTTATAGAAACGCATATTCTTTATTTAAATACAACGCCGTAAAAATCCAATCGAAACAAAATACTGCCAGTAAAACTGCTGTCAACATCACGCTGCATCGCACTTCGAACCGGGTTGAAACTTCGCATAGTATGTCATTTTTAACACTGAACGATGAACATCAGCAGCAGCACCAGTAGCAGTGGCAGCCACTCGGGCCGTGCGTCAGAACGTCTAACAGCGTCACCGCAGTCTGCACCGTCCGAGTCTGCTGACCTCCACATCCTGCTGCATGCGCTGGTGCAGCTCGGAGAAGCTGGTGACCGGCTCCAGCGCCTGTCCCAGGTTCGTGTGCGTCCTCAGGAACGTCTCGCCCTCCCCCACCATCCAGCCGAACAACTGTCACGGAGACACAGAGTCAGACAGAATACGGCCGAACCGCTACCGCAGAATCACGATCAGAGTACAGGCCCGAACCGCTACCGCAGAACCACGGTCAGAGTACAGTCCCGAACAGCTGGCACGGAGACACATAGCCAGTCAGAATACGGCCCAACAGCTACCGCAGAACCACGGTCAGAGTACAGTCCCGAACAGCTGTCACGAAGACACATAGTCAGTCAGAATACGGCCCAACAGCTACCGCAGAACCACGGTCAGAGTACAGTCCCGAACAGCTGTCACGAAGACACAGCGTCAGTCAGAATACGGCCCAACAGCTACCGCAGAACCACGGTCAGAGTACAGTCCCGAACAGCTGTCACGAAGACACATAGTCAGTCAGAATACGGCCCAACAGCTACCGCAGAATCACGGTCAGAATACGGCCGAACAGCTACCCCAGAACCACGGTCAGAGTACAGGCCCGAACAACTGTCACGGAGACACATAGTCAGTCAGAATACGGCCCAACAGCTACCGCAGAACCACGGTCAGAGTACAAGCCCAACAGCTACCGCAGAACCACGGTCAGAGTACAGTCCCGAACAGCTGTCACGGAGACACATAGCCAGTCAGAATACGGCCCAACAGCTACCGCAGAATCACGGTCAGAGTACAGGTCCGAACAGCTACCGCAGAACCACGGTCAGAGTACAGTCCCGAACAGCTGTCACGAAGACACAGCGTCAGTCAGAATACGGCCCAACAGCTACCGCAGAATCACGGTCAGAGTACAGGTCCGAACAGCTACCGCAGAACCACGGTCAGAGTACAGTCCCGAACAGCTGTCACGAAGACACATAGTCAGTCAGAATACGGCCCAACAGCTACCGCAGAATCACGGTCAGAGTACAGTCCGGAACAGCTGTCCGACCACAAAACCACGGTCAGAGTACAGTCCCGAACAGCTGTCACGGAGACACATAGTCAGTCAGAATACGGCCCAACAGCTACCGCAGAACCACGGTCAGAGTACAGTCCCGAACAGCTGTCACGAAGACACAGCGTCAGTCAGAATACGGCCCAACAGCTACCGCAGAACCACGGTCAGAGTACAGGCCCGAACAGCTACCGCAGAATCACAGTCAGAGTACAGTCCCGAACAGCTGTCACGAAGACACAGCGTCAGTCAGAATACGGCCCAACAGCTACCGCAGAACCACGGTCAGAGTACAGTCCCGAACAGCTGTCACGAAGACACAGCGCCAGTCAGAATACGGCCCAACAGCTACCGCAGAACCACGGTCAGAGTACAGTCCCGAACAGCTACCGCAGAACCACGGTCAGAGTACAGGCCCGAACAGCTGTCACGAAGACACAGCGCCAGTCAGAATACGGCCCAACAGCTACCGCAGAACCACGGTCAGAGTACAGGCCCGAACAGCTGTCCGACCACAAAACCACGGTCAGAGTACAGGCCCGAACAGCTACCGCAGAACCACGGTCAGAGTACAGTCCCGAACACCTACCGCAGAACCACGGTCAGAGTACAGTCCCGAACAGCTGTCCGACCACAAAAACACTGTGTCCGTCAGAAGCCACCGGTGAACAACCGTGCGAACACAGCACGAAACGGTCCTAGCAGGGGTATGATTTGACAGCGACATCCGACTCCAGCGCTCCCGGCAGTGCCCGGCATATAACAGGTGCCGCTGGCACAGACTGATGGAGACACGGACTCCGGCCGGGAACAGCTGCAGCGGTAACATCCAGGGATCGGTCACACGCCAGAGCTGCGCCGCCGACGTGTCGGGGCTAAACACGCGGTAAACGGCCCGAACTGACACGGTCACGCCACAGCTGCGCCGCCGACGTGTCAGGGCTAAACACGCGGTAAACGGGCCCGAACTGACACGGTCACGCCACAGCTGCGCCGCCGACGTGTCAGGGCTAAACACGCGGTAAACGGGCCCGAACTGACACGGTCACGCCACAGCTGCGCCGCCGACGTGTCAGGGCTAAACACGCGGTAAACGGGCCCGAACTGACACGGTCACGCCACAGCTGCGCCGCCGACGTGTCAGGGCTAAACACGCGGTAAACGGGCCCGAACTGACACGGTCACACCACAGCTGCGCCACCGACGTGTCGGGGCTAAACACGCGGTAAACGGGCCCGAACTGACACGGTCACACCACAGCTGCGCCACCGACGTGTCGGGGCTAAACACGCGGTAAACGGGCCCGAACTGACACGGTCACGCCACAGCTGCGCCGCCGACGTGTCAGGGCTAAACAGGCCCGAACTGACACGGTCACGCCACAGCTGCGCCGCCGACGTGTCAGGGCTAAACAGGCCCGAACTGACACGGTCACGCCACAGCTGCGCCGCCGACGTGTCAGGGCTAAACAGGCCCGAACTGACACGGTCACGCCACAGCTGCGCCGCCGACGTGTCAGGGCTAAACAGGCCCGAACTGACACGGTCACACCACAGCTGCGCCGCCGACGTGTCAGGGCTAAACACGCGGTAAACGGCCCCAAACTGCCGGCTGACACAGGGTTTGCGCAGGCTAATTAACAATGGCACCAGTGTGAGACTCACGAAAATGGCAATTTGGAAGCATCATATGTGTCGGCAATGTGTACTTTTACAAACTAGACGTCTCAGATTTCACCATTGTGTCACCCGGGCTTGGCAAATTGAATTATTCACAATCGAAAAAAGCGGACTAATATATATTAACAATCGAAAAAAGCGGACTAATATAGACGATTTATGTACCTCTGCACGCCCGCCCGAACCTCACCATGTTATACTTCTCCAGGAAGTCGTTGTACAGCTGGGTCTGTCGCAGGTTCTCCTCCTTATGAGCAGTACAGAGCTGTCCGAGCGTTTCCAGCCGACGCTGCAGCCTCTCCAGACACTCCGACACGCCCTGAGGGCACAGACGAGCGAAACACTCGGGTTCAGACACACCAGAACGGCTATCTGCCAGCCCGAACATGACGCACAAGCATACATCAGGGCCAGATTCGGTATGTCATAATACACCGGATAATGTCTACATTCGTCTGTATCTGTATCTGTTTTTTTTATTGGGGTTTAGGGGCGCTCCGACAACGAAGGTCACATGGCGCCCATATCTGTATCTGTATCTCTGTCTCTGTCTCTCTGGTGTCAACCTCTGTGTAGCTTTCTGTCTCCGTCTTTCTGTCCAGGTGTACCTCGGTGCCGTCGGCGCCGCGTCCGGCCAGGTCGAGCAGCTGGTTTCCCAGCCGAATGGCCGGCTCTGCGGTCCTCTGTAGGATCTCAGCCGTCTCCGAGTGCACCCGTGGTCTCTCCGAGGCCGGCGACGAGCGGAGACTCTCCTCCATGAGGTCCAGCTGGTCACAGGCCTGTATGGCGGAGACGGGCCACAGACGGGTCACGAGCGGGTCACGGGCGGGTCACAGATACATACTGAGCAGCTGGTCACAGGCCTGTACGGCGGAGACGGGTCACGGACGGGTCACAGATACATACTGAGCAGCTGGGCACAGGCCTGTACGGCGGAGACGGGTCACGGGCGGGTCACAGATACATACTGAGCAGCTGGTCACAGGCCTGTACGGCGGAGACGGGTCACGGACGGGTCACAGATACATACTGAGCAGCTGGTCACAGGCCTGTACGGCGGAGACGGGTCACGGGCGGGTCACGAGCGGGTTACGGGCGGGTCACGGACGGGTCACAGATACATACTGAGCAGCTGGTCACAGGCCTGTACGGCGGAGACGGGTCACGGGCGGGTCACGAGCGGGTCACGGACGGGCCACGGGCGGGTCACAGATACATACTGAGCAGCTGGTCACAGGCCTGTACGGCGGAGACGGGTCACGGGCGGGTCACGAGCGGGTCACGGGCGGGTCACGGGCGGGTCACAGATACATACTGAGCAGCTGGTCACAGGCCTGTACGGCGGAGATGGGTCACGGATACATACTGAGCAGCTGGCCACAGGCCTGTACGGCGGAGACGGGTCACGGGCGGGTCACGAGCGGGTCACGAGCGGGTCACAGACGGGTCACAGACGGGTCACAGACGGGTCACAGACGGGTCACAGACGGGTCACAGACGGGTCACAGACGGGTCACAGACGGGTCACAGACGGGTCACAGACGGGTCACAGACGGGTCACAGACGGGTCACAGACGGGTCACAGACGGGTCACAGACGGGTCACAGACGGGTCACAGACGGGTCACAGACGGGTCACAGACGGGTCACAGACGGGTCACAGACGGGTCACAGACGGGTCACAGACGGGTCACAGACGGGTCACAGACGGGTCACAGACGGGTCACAGACGGGTCACAGACGGGTCACAGACGGGTCACAGACGGGTCACAGACGGGTCACAGACGGGTCACAGACGGGTCACAGACGGGTCACAGACGGGTCACAGACGGGTCACAGACGGGTCACAGACGGGTCACAGACGGGTCACAGACGGGTCACAGACGGGTCACAGACGGGTCACAGACGGGTCACAGACGGGTCACAGACGGGTCACAGACGGGTCACAGACGGGTCACAGACGGGTCACAGACGGGTCACAGACGGGTCACAGACGGGTCACAGACGGGTCACAGACGGGTCACAGACGGGTCACAGACGGGTCACAGACGGGTCACAGACGGGTCACAGACGGGTCACAGACGGGTCACAGACGGGTCACAGACGGGTCACAGACGGGTCACAGACGGGTCACAGACGGGTCACAGACGGGTCACAGACGGGTCACAGACGGGTCACAGACGGGTCACAGACGGGTCACAGACGGGTCACAGACGGGTCACAGACGGGTCACAGA
Organism: Chirona hameri; assembly: GCA_036785665.1. Taxonomy (NCBI): domain Eukaryota; kingdom Metazoa; phylum Arthropoda; class Thecostraca; order Balanomorpha; family Balanidae; genus Chirona; species Chirona hameri. The sequence goes on along the minus strand of JAXIVJ010001472.1, from coordinate 10,302 downwards.
CGGGTCACAGACGGGTCACAGACGGGTCACAGACGGGTCACAGACGGGTCACAGACGGGTCACAGACGGGTCACAGACGGGTCACAGACGGGTCACAGACGGGTCACAGACGGGTCACAGACGGGTCACAGACGGGTCACAGACGGGTCACAGACGGGTCACAGACGGGTCACAGACGGGTCACAGACGGGTCACAGACGGGTCACAGACGGGTCACAGACGGGTCACAGACGGGTCACAGACGGGTCACAGACGGGTCACAGACGGGTCACAGACGGGTCACAGACGGGTCACAGACGGGTCACAGACGGGTCACAGACGGGTCACAGACGGGTCACAGACGGGTCACAGACGGGTCACAGACGGGTCACAGACGGGTCACAGACGGGTCACAGACGGGTCACAGACGGGTCACAGACGGGTCACAAACGGGTCACAGACGGGTCACAGACGGGTCACAGACGGGTCACAGACGGGTCACAGACGGGTCACAGACGGGTCACAGACGGGTCACAGACGGGTCACAGACGGGTCATACAGGTCATAGACAAGTCACAGACAGGTCATAGACAGGTCATAGACAGGTCATAAACGGGTCACAGACAGGTCACATACGGGTCACAGACGGGTCACAGACGGGTCATACAGGTCATAGACAGGTCATAGACAGGTCATAGACAGGTCACGGACGGGTCACAGACGGGTCACGGACGGGTTACGGATGGGTTACGGACGGGTCACGGACGGGTCACAGACGGGTCACATGCGGGTCACATGCGGGTCACAGACGGGTCACAGACGGGTCACAGACGGGTCATACAGGTCATAGACAGGTCACAGACGGGTCACAGACGGGTCACAGACCTGTCACAGACGGGTCATAGACAGGTCATAGACAGGTCATATACAGGTCACATACGGGGCACGGACGGGTCACATACGGGTCACGGACGGGTCACGGACGGGTCACGGACTGGCTGTCGTAATGATCTGCCTCTAAAATTGTCAAACTCCAGTTTCTGCCGACGTGAAAGACGGAATGCAATTCCAGCAGAAAAGGTATTCATAATCCGTATTCGGCAGCACTCTGAAGTCTCCTTCCTTCTGACTGGATGACCGAGCCTTCTCCTCCCCCAGTCCTCTCCGCCGCCGCCCACCTTGTGCGCCTGCGCGAAGAACTGTGCTGCGCCTGTGAGCAGACTGCGCCGCCGGCCAGTTAGCTCCATCAGCTGCGTGCAGATCTCGAGCACGGCGTAGGCGCGCGTGGCCGGCTCGTGGCGGGCGTAGGTGCCGGCCTTCGCCAGGCCCTCGGCGGTGCGCAGAAGACTCAGCGCCCGGTCCTGAAGCGCCTGCGGGGCGACGACGACGGGGCGGGTCATTTGGTTTCAGGTATCAGCAGGGTATCGACTTAATCATGGCGTGATGTGGATACAGATCCTGGCTTGACATAACACAACTTTTAGTTGATCATTTTTAGCGACATGGTTACAAACGAAATATGACGTAACATTTTCGTTAAGGTACCTAAGGTACCACTCAGTTTCCACAAATTGTTCATTCCTCCTGGTATAAATGTTGTCCGCTTCTGGGCCGTAACAATTCAAACAGCAGGCTGCACGCCATGACGGACCGGAGTCGGCCGCGGGCCACAGGCCGTGGACGGGACGAGCCGGAGACGGACCGATCACCAACCTTGCCCTCCAGCTCGATCTTGGTGTGTTCGTGCAGCAGGAGATCAACAGCGCTGGCCGAGTCTCCCAACTGACATCCGGCCACCAGCTCCCTCCTGGCCAGCTCTGCCCGCTTCTGTACGCCACCTGAAACACAGAACACACATCATATACACGCGTCACACACGTCACCACCAGCTCCCTCCTGACCAGCTCCGCCCGCTTCTGTACGCCACCTGAAACACAGAACACACATCATATACACGCGTCACACACGTCACCACCAGCTCCCTCCTGACCAGCTCCGCCCGCTTCTGTACGCCACCTGAAACACAGAACACACATCATATACACGCGTCACACACGTCACCACCAGCTCCCTCCTGACCAGCTCCGCCCGCTTCTGTACGCCACCTGAAACACAGAACACACATCATATACACGCGTCACACACGTCACCACCAGCTCCCTCCTGACCAGCTCCGCCCGCTTCTGTACGCCACCTGAAACACAGAACACACATCATATACACGCGTCACACACGTCACCACCAGCTCCCTCCTGACCAGCTCCGCCCGCTTCTGTACGCCACCTGAAACACAGAACACACATCATATACACGCGTCACACACGTCACCACCAGCTCCCTCCTGACCAGCTCCGCCCGCTTCTGTACGCCACCTGAAACACAGAACACACATCATATACACGCGTCACACACGTCACCACCAGCTCCCTCCTGACCAGCTCCGCCCGCTTCTGTACGCCACCTGAAACACAGAACACACATCATATACACGCGTCATACACGTCACCACCAGCTCCCTCCTGACCAGCTCTGCCCGCTTCTGTACGCCACCTGAAACACAGAACACACATCATATACACGCGTCACACACGTCACCACCAGCTCCCTCCTGACCAGCTCTGCCCGCTTCTGTACGCCACCTGAAACACAGAACACACATCATATACACGCGTCACACACGTCACCACCAGCTCCCTCCTGACCAGCTCCGCCCGCTTCTGTACGCCACCTGAAACACAGAACACACATCATATACACGCGTCACACACGTCACCACCAGCTCCCTCCTGACCAGCTCCGCCCGCTTCTGTACGCCACCTGAAACACAGAACACACATCATATACACGCGTCACACACGTCACCACCAGCTCCCTCCTGACCAGCTCCGCCCGCTTCTGTACGCCACCTGAAACACAGAACACACATCATATACACGCGTCACACACGTCACCACCAGCTCCCTCCTGACCAGCTCCGCCCGCTTCTGTACGCCACCTGAAACACAGAACACACATCATATACACGCGTCACACACGTCACCACCAGCTCCCTCCTGACCAGCTCCGCCCGCTTCTGTACGCCACCTGAAACACAGAACACACATCATATACACGCGTCATACACGTCACCACCAGCTCCCTCCTGACCAGCTCTGCCCGCTTCTGTACGCCACCTGAAACACAGAACACACATCATATACACGCGTCACACACGTCACCACCAGCTCCCTCCTGACCAGCTCTGCCCGCTTCTGTACGCCACCTGAAACACAGAACACACATCATATACACGCGTCACACACGTCACCACCAGCTCCCTCCTGACCAGCTCCGCCCGCTTCTGTACGCCACCTGAAACACAGAACACACATCATATACACGCGTCAAACACGTCACCACCAGCTCCCTCCTGACCAGCTCCGCCCGCTTCTGTACGCCACCTGAAACACAGAACACACATCATATACACGCGTCACACACGTCACCACCAGCTCCCTCCTGACCAGCTCCGCCCGCTTCTGTACGCCACCTGAAACACAGAACACACATCATATACACGCGTCACACACGTCACCACCAGCTCCCTCCTGACCAGCTCTGCCCGCTTCTGTACGCCACCTGAAACACAGAACACACATCATATACACGCGTCACACACGTCACACACGTCACCACCAGCTCCCTCCTGACCAGCTCTGCCCGCTTCTGTACGCCACCTGAAACACAGAACACACATCATATACACGCGTCACACACGTCACCACCAGCTCCCTCCTGACCAGCTCCGCCCGCTTCTGTACGCCACCTGCAACACAGAACACACATCATATACACGCGTCACACACGTCACCACCAGCTCCCTCCTGACCAGCTCTGCCCGCTTCTGTACGCCACCTGAAACACAGAACACACATCATATACACGCGTCACACACGTCACCACCAGCTCCCTCCTGACCAGCTCCGCCCGCTTCTGTACGCCACCTGAAACACAGAACACACATCATATACACGCGTCACACACGTCACCACCAGCTCCCTCCTGACCAGCTCCGCCCGCTTCTGTACGCCACCTGAAACACAGAACACACATCATATACACGCGTCACACACGTCACCACCAGCTCCCTCCTGACCAGCTCTGCCCGCTTCTGTACGCCACCTGAAACACAGAACACACATCATATACACGCGTCACACACGTCACCACCAGCTCCCTCCTGACCAGCTCTGCCCGCTTCTGTACGCCACCTGAAACACAGAACACACATCATATACACGCGTCACACACGTCACCACCAGCTCCCTCCTGACCAGCTCTGCCCGCTTCTGTACGCCACCTGAAACACAGAACACACATCATATACACGCGTCACACACGTCACCACCAGCTCCCTCCTGACCAGCTCCGCCCGCTTCTGTACGCCACCTGAAACACAGAACACACATCATATACACACGTCACACACGTCACCACCAGCTCCCTCCTGACCAGCTCCGCCCGCTTCTGTACGCCACCTGAAACACAGAACACACATCATATACACGCGTCACACACGTCACCACCAGCTCCCTCCTGACCAGCTCCGCCCGCTTCTGTACGCCACCTGAAACACAGAACACACATCATATACACGCGTCAAACACGTCACCACCAGCTCCCTCCTGACCAGCTCCGCCCGCTTCTGTACGCCACCTGAAACACAGAACACACATCATATACACGCGTCACACAAGTCACCACCAGCTCCCTCCTGACCAGCTCCGCCCGCTTCTGTACGCCACCTGAAACACAGAACACACATCATATACACGCGTCACACACGTCACCACCAGCTCCCTCCTGACCAGCTCCGCCCGCTTCTGTACGCCACCTGAAACACAGAACACACATCATATACACGCGTCACACACGTCACCACCAGCTCCCTCCTGACCAGCTCCGCCCGCTTCTGTACGCCACCTGAAACACAGAACACACATCATATACACGCGTCACACACGTCACACACGTCACACACGTCACACACGTCACACACGTCACACACGTCACACACGTCACACACGTCACACACGTCACCACCAGCTCCCTCCTGGCCAGCTTCGCCCGCTTCTGTGCATCACCTGAAACACAGTGCTCATACAGATAACACGACCAGCTCCTTCCTGGCACCTCTGCCCGCTTCTGAAACGCAGCAGATTTACACATACGTTTAAAATTCGCTCTTCTAAGGAAGTGTTTACAGCGTTAGCACTGATTGAAGCTAGCACGTTGATTTTTATCGTTAAGCGTTTGATTCTAGGGTTGAATATTCCTAACTGTTCTGGCATCAGTATGGAATCTCATCAACGAAGTACAAGATCGCAAATGCAAATAGCAGATGCAAATCGACTAAGAAGATCCGAAATAGCGCAGAGTGCAGAGAGCTGAGAGACGTACCGAGATCAGCGTATAGAGGGGAGTGTAGAGTGTAGAGAGACGTACCGAGGTCAGCGTACAGCTGGCAGAGGGTGCGGCACTGGTCCAGGATTGTCCGCCGGTTGCTGAAGAGAACCTCCAGGCACCGACGCCGGTCGTGCAGCTCCTCTAGCCACCGCTCCACCTGGGTACAGGCTGGACACAGACAGACATACACACAGACATCAGATATCGTGTAGCAGCTACCACCGCTCCACCTGGGTACAGGCTGGACACAGACAGACACACAGACATCAGATATCGTGTAGCAGCTACCACCGCTCCACCTGGGTACAGGCTGGCACACACAGACATACACACAGACATCAGATATCGTGTAGCAGCTACCACCGCTCCACCTGGGTACAGGCTGGACACAGACATACACACAGACATCAGATATCGTGTAGCAGCTACCACCGCTCCACCTGGGTGCAGGCTGGCACACACAGACATACACACAGACATCAGATATCGTGTAGCAGCTACCACCGCTCCACCTGGGTACAGGCTGGACACACAGACATACACACAGACATCAGATATCGTGTAGCAGCTACCACCGCTCCACCTGGGTGCAGGCTGGCACACACAGACATACACACAGACATCAGATATCGTGTAGCAGCTACCACCGCTCCACCTGGGTGCAGGCTGGACACAGACATACACACAGACATCAGATATCATGTAGCAGCTACCACCGCTCCACCTGGGTGCAGGCTGGACACAGACATACACACAGACATCAGATATCGTGTAGCAGCTACCACCGCTCCACCTGGGTGCAGGCTGGACACAGACATACACACAGACATCAGATATCGTGTAGCAGCTACCATCGCTCCACCTGGGTGCAGGCTGGCACACACAGACATACACCCAGACATCAGATATCGTGTAGCAGCTACCACCGCTCCACCTGGGTACAGGCTGGACACAGACATACACACAGACATCAGATATCGTGTAGCAGCTACCACCGCTCCACCTGGGTACAGGCTGGACACAGACATACACACAGACATCAGATATCGTGTAGCAGCTACCACCGCTCCACCTGGGTGCAGGCTGGACACAGACATACACACAGACATCAGATATCGTGTAGCAGCTACCACCGCTCCACCTGGGTACAGGCTGGACACAGACATACACACAGACATCAGATATCGTGTAGCAGCTACCACCGCTCCACCTGGGTACAGGCTGGACACAGACATACACACAGACATCAGATATCGTGTAGCAGCTACCACCGCTCCACCTGGGTACAGGCTGGACACAGACATACACCCAGACATCAGATATCGTGTAGCAGCTACCACCGCTCCACCTGGGTGCAGGCTGGCACACACAGGCATACACACAGACATCAGATATCGTGTAGCAGCTACCACCGCTCCACCTGGGTACAGGCTGGACACAGACATACACACAGACATCAGATATCGTGTAGCAGCTACCACCGCTCCACCTGGGTGCAGGCTGGACACAGACATACACACAGACATCAGATATCGTGTAGCAGCTACCACCGCTCCACCTGGGTACAGGCTGGACACAGACATACACACAGACATCAGATATCGTGTAGCAGCTACCACCGCTCCACCTGGGTACAGGCTGGACACAGACATACACACAGACATCAGATATCGTGTAGCAGCTACCACCGCTCCACCTGGGTACAGGCTGGACACAGACATACACACAGACATCGGATATCGTGTAGCAGCTACCACCGCTCCACCTGGGTACAGGCTGGCACACACAGACATACACCCAGACATCAGATATCGTGTAGCAGCTACCACCGCTCCACCTGGGTACAGGCTGGACACAGACAGACACACAGACATCAGATATCGTGTAGCAGCTACCACCGCTCCACCTGGGTACAGGCTGGACACAGACATACACACAGACATCAGATATCGTGTAGCAGCTACCACCGCTCCACCTGGGTACAGGCTGGACACAGACATACACACAGACATCAGATATCGTGTAGCAGCTACCACCGCTCCACCTGGGTGCAGGCTGGCACACACAGGCATACATCAGATATCCAATGATCGTACTTTGTGAAGCTATACTCATAGAATGCTGGTTTCCGAACAAAGTATTTGTTTTATATGCCGTGGAAAGATTGTGCCAGCATCTGACTTTAGTATTATCGGCCGTTTAAAGGGGCACAAGTGTAAAATACACCGAATACCAAACACTCATTGAAAAGACTTGCCAGACTGGGTGGTGGCTCGGATCTGGATATGTTGGCTCGCTCGGATCTGGTCATGGCTTGGATCTGGTTACGTTGGCTCGGATCTGGTTAGGAAGGCTCGGATCTGGCTGTGGTGACCCGGATCTGGTTCGTGTCGGCTCACCGGCCTGGACGGTGGCTCGGATCTGGTTAAGTCAGCCCGGATCTGGTTATGCTGTCTCACCGGCCTGGACGGTGGCTCGGATCTGATTAAGTCAGATCGGATCTGGTTATGCTGTCTCACCGGACTGGACGGTGGCTCGGATCTGCTTCGGTCGAGAGTCGATCGTTCCTCGCAGGGCCAGCTGACGCAGCTGCTCCAGCAGCTGGTTACCCTCCTGCAGCGTCAACATCGACGCCTCCAGCATCGCCTTCTTCACCTGCGACGGCAGCATCACGCACTCAGACTGCATCCTCGACACATCGTACTGCTGGTGTGACCCGATCGAAGAGGGGAGCCACAAATGGTGCGAGCATCTCACCGGACATAATGTCGGTACTTGTTCTATTATTCAGTGTCGGTCTATCCAAGCCCACATCCGCATCAAACCTGGAGAAAATGAAACCCCGTTTCCGCCAATTTCGTTTTTACAACTGTTGTCCATATAGGGTCTTGGCAATTAGTTGCCGGATCATGAACCACGCTAAGGTTAGAAAACTGCAAACCGGCATCACCGTACATATTTCACAACACGTACAAGTTCCTCCTTACTGACATAACCTAAATAAAGCTTCGCAGTTCACGCACCAATACCCAATCATCTTCCACATGAGTGGCTCTTATAATGAATACTATGTCCGCCTATGTGCTGACATATTGGCTGTTGAAGCCGGGCCAGCAGAGGTTATTATTGGCGGCGCGTGCCGACTTACGTCAGTAAGCTGCTTGATGGCGGCCTGCGCCTCCTCGAAGTCGGAGGGAATCCGCACATCACTGAACACCCGCTCAGCCAGGTCCATGCTGTCGCTGAAGTTCCGCGACCGGCTGTCGGCAGGAAAACACAACAGACGTCAGTGCTGAGTGACCATTGGTCACCGAGGAGCAGAAGCGCACGGAGTCAGCGAAATTGTCTGCTACGGACTTTGCCATCTTAAGTTTGTGTTGGTGTTGTGTCGTTATCGTAACGTAGGATCGAGCAATTATCTGTGGTACAATACTGATACGACAGATTACAGGACCAAAGAACGCCAGCGGGATAATAACGTCATGTCATATCATGTCAAGACAGGTCCCAAGAGGAAAGGCAGGCTTCAGTGGTGTGGCGCCCCCAGCCTCAGAGTACCGCAGGACCGGCCCCAGTCTATCGGAGTTGAGTCACGCTGGCAGAACGCCATCAGATCGGCTGACGTTGACGATACAGCGTCGCCACGCTGCAGTGGTGTTCGCGAGACCCGATACAGCCGGCCCGCGGCCAGACAGGACATTCTGGTAGCATGACGCCATACTGGCAGGCGACGTCATCAAGGGCTGGGCCCGGCGGGTCGCTGTTCGACAGGCCGGTCGATGGGAGACATGGCATCGCAAAAGGTTGCACTGCCAAGGAAAACATACTAAATGTGGACGCGTTTCGTCATTAAAGACTTCATCAGCACCATATATACAAGATGAAATAATGCACACACGCAAGAAAAGCTATGCATCACAGTTCCAGTCGATTCGAATTATGATTTGGATGTTCTAGAAGAATGTGATATATTAAGTCAGGCACCTCCTTCATGATATATTGCCTTGCTTTAAATTCCAGTAGCTTTTATTAACACAACCTAATATAATAACATGTCGCAAATAATGTCACAATTAAGTTCCAACGCAAATAATAATACGTCAAACTGTATTGATTTATTAAACCCTTTGATGTCTTTGATACTGAATACTGCCGCTGATTTTGCCCATTTTATAAACCCGGCCCTAGTATTAATCGTGTCGTTCGTTGCAATATATGCTGCCTCGGTCGCTTTTCTATTCCCTTTAGTCTTACAGGAAGCCAAAATCCCCTGAGAATGCTGAGAACACTAATCATCTACCAAATTGGGTTGGGGCGGGGATTTTGGCTTCCTGAAGACTAAAGGGAATAGAAAAGCGACCGAAGCAGCATGTATTGCAACGAACGACACGATTAATACTAGGGCCGGGTTTATAAAATGGGCAAAATCAGCGGCAGTATTCAGTATCCAGGACATCTAAGGGTTTAATAAACAAGCACAGTTTGACGTATTATTATTTGCGTTGGAACTTAAGTGTGACATTATTTGTGACATGTTATTTTATTAGGTTGTGTTAATAAAAGCTACAGTCCTGTAGCTTTTATGAACACAACCTACCTATTGCCTTGCTTTAAATTCCTGAATTTAAAGCAAGGCAATAGGTCATGAAGGAGGTACCTGGTACCAGTAAAACGCCTTTTGGGCGATGACCGAGCGGGCGCGCTCTGGTAAAGCTAAATTAAGTTGTATTAAATTGTGCATTATTTCCTTTCTCGAATACGCCAAAAGGGAGTACGTCCTGAGCGCTGCATGCTTCATCGTATAAATGAATGCTTAGATTAATAATGCCATTTTTGATCAATAATTATTTTTGTTCATTCAACATTTGCGTGTGCCAT